>JAJIBD010035360.1:0-23064 GCA_021461705.1 Cryptotis parvus
AACTGAAGAGAAGCCCACAGCCCACTTGGCCCTTTTTATAACCTCTAAATCTTCTGTTGGCGGAGGCTTGTTGCAGAAATTGTGTGGCCTCCCAGGAAAACCCCAATGCAGCTGGTTTGGAGGCCTCTGGAGCCTCCTATGTCCTCATCTCGCATGCTTCTCCCCTCAACTCTCCAAGGATTTCAGTGTCTAGCCTTTGACACACAGAGAAATTAATGTACTCTGATCCATATGTGATGCCAGGAATTGGGTATACAACCTGGGCAGTAGACCTGAACAGACAAAGTAAGTCTGCTTCAGAGGTCTGCAAGGTGAACTTTCTCAAAGGATGAGAGCCAAATCTTGTTGTTGGTGGTGTAACACCAAAAGAACCATGAAGGTTTAGGTGCGCTGGACAAAGCTCAATGCTTAGCACAGAGCAGGTAGGAGATACATATATTTTATATTTGTTGAAGTAATTATAAGCAGTAACGTACAATGATACTCAGGGTGATCAAACCTGCTTTACTAGCAAGAGAATAGAGAGCTTATGTCTGAGTTTTTCAAGCTGCTGGGAACAAGTATTGTACAAACAAGGTGAGAGTCAAGAGGGGGATTTTCCTGGAGGTATCTGAGAGGGCTTCCACAGGAGGTATCATTAAGGTAAGTTTTGAGGAACAATTTTGTTGTCTAAGGTGGAAAGGCATCCTGTGCTTAGATGACCAATGGCATGAAGACTGGAAGGTGGGAATGTAGCAGTTTTGGATGTGAGGCCAGAGGTCTCTAAGTCTAGACTTTGCTGCATGTGGGTGGTTGATAGTGTTTGAAAGGCTGACTGAACCCATCTTGTGGAGGACCTTCAATCACAGCTGGAGACCGAAGGGGAACGTCTTGTGGGAAAGAAGGCCATAAGACTTACCTAGCAGCAACGTGAGGAGGAAACAAGAGTAGGATCAAAACGGTAGGGCAGTACCTGGACTCTGGTCTTTTTTTTAATTTTTTATTATACCACAATGAAACATACAATTACAAAGGTGTTCATAATTGGTTCTTGGTAATACAGTATTCCAGCACCCATCCCTCCACCAGTGCCCCATTTTCACCACCAATGTACCCCTCCCTCCCGTCCCCCAGGCCGCCTTAATAGCAGGTACCCCAGTTTCCTCTCTTCTCTCTCTCTCTCTCTCTCTGTCTCTGCATCTCTCTCCCTCTTATTTTACACATTGTGGCTAGCCCTGCAGATATTTAGAGTTTATCACTTAAGTCTCTTTGTGTATATTCAGTGGTGAGTTTTAATCTGCCATTACCATTTCCCATATTTATTAAAACACTGGTATCTATTTATATCCTATTAATGAATGCAGTCATTCTATATCTGTCCTTTTCCTTCTGACTAATTTCACTCAGCATGATAGACTCCATGTCCATCCATTTGCATGGTCTTTTTAATATAGAAGGCGAGGATAGAGTTTGGAATGCTGATGGATAACATGGGGAACTGGTTCCTCTCTAATATTACTGGCGAAACTAGCATGTAATATTACTAGCATGGCGCAGGCATGTTAAAAGCGCAGGCTTGCATCTCTCCACATGTCCTGTAAACCCTACGTTTGGTTTCTAGAAACATACTGCTGGAAATTTCTACATTCCTGGGGAAATAGGCACAAAAATATTTATTACAGTTCCACTAGTAATAGAAAAGTTGAATAAATCCTCTCAGTAGGAGGATTAAAGAAGTGGTTTTATCATTCATTCAATGGCAAACCTATTAGGTAGCAGTTAGCAACGTATATTAGGCACATGCTTCTCCTCTAGTGCTGAGAGGGATATTCACAGAGCTTGCTCGTCTCCTGTTCTGGGTTTCCCTCTTCCCTTGCCTCCTTGCAGACCCTCCCCTATGGCCAACACAACCTTCTTCAGTGGAGGCTAAAGCAGTCAATGAGGTTCACTTGATCACTTGACATCCTGTTATTCGTTGATTTGCTCTGAGCCGGCGCCAGTAACATTTCCATTTGACCCTATCACGTGCCAGTGTAGCCCAATGGCATCTGCTTACTTCAGGAATACGGAAGAACCTCAAACCGTTTGTTCAGGGTCTTGACGAAGAAGTCTGACCATCTTGTAGGTGGGTGGCCAATGAGGTTGAAGCTTTAAATATGCTAATGCGGCCAGCCCTTTCCCGGTCTATACCCCAAGTGACTCAGCACTTTTGAGAAAGAACAGCTTGGCATGGATCCCTCCAACTGATGTTTTATCTCTTGCTTCCTAACCTCTGTCTTAACAGAATGTGGGTTGGGGAGGAAGAAAAGGAAAGGAAAAGTAAGATGTACTGTAACCCTGCGTCTCAGTGTATACTTTTCTGTGGGAACTGAATTTTCAGCGAGTCCCAAATTCAGAGTTCCCAACTAATGGAAAATCTCAGTGATACATGTTTCAAGCCTGAGCAAAGTCAAACAGCCAACTGCTAGACTTGCCCCAGTCACCACCCGGCTGGGTTCCTGCATCTTCTCCCTCAAGCCATGCTTAACAGTTGCCATGGGAACAGTTTCCTTAATATCCCTTTCTTCTCTTTCGTTATTTGTATACAGGAAAGCCACTGACTTTTGGGTGTTGGTTTTGTATCCTGCCACTCTACTATATGCGTCTATTGTTTCTAGGAGTTTTTTGGTAGAGAGTTTAGGGTTCTCTAGGTATAATATCATGTCATCTGCAAATAATGATAGCTTGACTTCTTCCTTGCCTATCTGGATGCCCTTGATGTCCTTTTCTTCTCTGATTGCTATGGCAAGTTCAGGGGTTCATATGTAGTGCCATGAATTGATCTGTGTCAGCTGCATGCAAGGCAAGCACCTTAGCCACTATCTCTTTCCAGCCCACCTTCCAGACCACATTTGAGAATGATCTGGTATTTGTTGAGGTATACCCTATCCCCACTTTGTTGAGAGGTACTAGTTAATACACATATGTTGCATGCCCTTGAATTATTATAAAAAATCCCACCTGGTCATGATGTACCTTTAATGTACTGTTGAATTTAATTCACTAACATTTTGTTGAGGACCTTTGCATCTGTGCTCATCAGGGACATTGGATCATAAGTCTTTTATATGATGTTTCTGTCTTCTTTTATTTCAGAGTAATTGTGGCTTCATAAAACTCTTAAAAATTCCTGCTGCTATTTTGTCTAACTTTTGGAAGAGCTTAAGAAGGCTAAGTAATAGTTTGTTTTAAATATTTTATAGTACTCACTAGTAAAACCATCGGACCTATGCTTTTGTTTCGGGGAAACTTTTAACTGTTTCAATTTCCTTGCTTGTAATTTCCCTATTTGGGTTTTCTATTTATTCTACATTCCTTTTCCAGACACTGTATGATTCTTAAAATCTATCCTTTTTATCTAGGTTGTCCAATGTAGTGACATATGCTATTCGTAGTAATCTCTTACGATTCTTTGTATTTCTGTGATATTTGATGTGACTTCTCCCTTTTTTGTTTCTGATTCTATTTATTAAGATTTCCTGTCTCTTTTCTTTATGTGTCTAGCCAAGGGTTTGCCGATCTTGTTTATTCTTTCAATGAACCGAGCTTCTGGTTTCATTGATATTTTGTGTCTCCTTTTATTTCCATTTCCACTATATATTTTTTAATTTTTTATTATACCACCGTGAGGCATACAATTACAAAGGTGTTCACAATTGGTTCTTGGTAATACAGTATACAAGCACCCATCCCTCCACCAGTGCCCCATTTCCACCACCAATGTACCAGCCCCTCCCACCCACCCCCCAGGCTGCCTCAACAGCAGGTAGCCTTGTTTCCTCTTTCTCTCTGTCTCTCTCTCTGTCACTGCATCTCACTCCCTCTTGTTTTACACATTGTGGCTAGCCCTGCAGCTATTTAGAGTTTAAAACTTAAGTCTCTTTGTGTATATTCAATGGTGAGTTTTAATCTGCCGTTACCATTTCCCCACATTTAGTAAAACACTGGTATCTATTTATATCCTATTAATGAATGCAGTCATTCTATATCTGTCCTTTTCCTTCTGACTAATTTCACTCAGCATGGTAGTCTCCATGTCCATCCATTTGCAGGTAAATTTCATAATTTCATCTTTTCTGACAGCTGCATAGTATTCCATAGTGTAGATGAACCACAGTTTCTTTAGCCAGTCCTCTGTTCTCGGGCATTTAGGTTGTTTCCAGATTCTAGCTATAGTGAATAGCGCAGAGATGAATAAAGAAGTACAGATAGTTCCACTATTTTTTTATTATTTTCTTTCTTCTTGTGGCTTTTGGTTTCATTTATTTTTCTCTGTAGATCTTCCTTTTGATATGAATATAAATTTCTTAGTCTTTTTTCTTTGCTTACTGATGCATTTCTATATTGCTATGAACTTCCATCTTAGAACTGCTTTTGCTGTGTTCTCTTTGCTCTAAAAGTTTGGTTGTTGATTCTTGTTTGTTTCAGGAATTCCTTAATTTCTTCTTTGACTCCTCCTTGACCTGATAGTGATTCAATAGCCTGTTAGTCTCTATATGTCTTCATTTTTCTACTAGCTTTTTGGGGTTGGCTTACACCTTTGCAGCATTGTGATCCAGAGTCTCTCTTGTTCCTATCCATATGGAAGCTCTGTACATTGCTTGTTTGACTTTCAGGTGATTTTATGTGATTAATCCAAGTTTTGGTGTAGATTTGCCGTAATAGCAGGAGGATGAAAACACAGATCCCTTGTACGTGGTCATCCTCAAACTCTTCATGGATTTACTTTCTGTTAGAACAAAAAATTCATACCCAATATTCAGCCATCTTATAACTCTCCCAAGAGTTCTTTTCCTTAATTTGTGGTTTAGTCTGAATCAAAAGGAGGCATATATTCTAACCTCGGAAAATGATACTTTTTCCTGCCTTTGTTATCACTGTTGTTAAATATGTTCTGGATGGAAGAAGAGGCCATATGACAATAAAGTAGTAGTAGTAGTAGTAGTAGTAGTAGTAGTAGTAGTAGTAGTAGTAGTGGTGGTGGTGGTGGTGGTGGTAGTAGTAGTAGTGGTGGTGGTGGTGGTGATGTGGTGGTGGTGGTAGTAGTAGTAGTAGTAGTAGTAGTAGTGGTGGTGGTGGGTGGTGGTGGTGGTGGTGGTGGTGGTGGTGGTGGTGGTGGTGGTAGTGGTAGTAGTAGTAGTAGTAGTAGTAGTAGTAGTAAGAGTATTAGCAACCTTGACAAATGACGTAACTTTTTGTGTTAAATAAAAAACAAGGTGCAAAACAAGTGCATATAATATGATGCTGTCCTTTAATTTCTTGTGTTTGTCTGACCATCTGCGGCAGAATGCTAAGAGCATTTAAAGTCAAGGAGATTCATTTTTCCAAATGCTTTGTATTCACTTTGTACTCTATGGACATTTATGTAGATTAATTGCATTAAGTATGGATAATATACTTTAGATGAGAAGTATGTTGACTTTTGATTGCCAAGGCATCGAAAATCAGATGGGCTGGACATGTAATGCGATTTGGAGACAACTGCTGGACTAGAGCCGTTACCGACTGGATCCCACGGGATGTCAAAAGATCACGTGGCTGCCCACCTACAAGATGGTCAGACTTCCTTGTCAAGACCCTGAAGGAACGGTTTGAGGCTCTTCATATTCCTGAATCAACCAGATGCCATTGGGCTACATTGGCACGTGATAGGGTCCAATGGAAATGTTACTGGGCCCGCTCGAGCAAATCGATGAATAACGGATTCAAGTGATCAAGATGAGAAGTATACATATACATGAGTGTGTTGAGGGGTGGAGGAATGGAAAAGATAGTGTAGAAAAAGAAAACACCTCTATAGACTTTTTTTGCCACTTAGATCTGATGATTATAATATTTTTGATCCAGGGTATTTTCTCTCTATGTAAATTAGTATAACCTTTCTATAAAGAAAATTTGGCAGTAGGTTTGAACAGTCTTAAAAATAGGTTTGGGCTGGAGACATAGTAAAGAGGGTAGAATGTTCACTTGCCTTGCACATATCTGACCCAGGTTTAATCCCCAGCATCCATATGGTCCCCTGAGCCTGCCGGGAGTGATCCCTGAATACAGAGCCAAGAGTAAGCCCTGAGCACAGCCGGGTGTAGCCCCCCAAAAAATTATATATACTGACCTTGCAATTAGACTTTAAAACTGCATGCCAAGAAAATAATCAATCATAGAATTCTTTAACAAAGATATATATTATATATATGCATTAAAATGTGGAGAAAGAGAGCATGAAATAATCTATTTACAGTAGGCAACTGAATAAGTGAATCATAGGTCACTATGCAGCCCTTGAGAATGAGGATGGGGATCTCTTCTTACCAACAGGCCTCCCAGACTATGTCATGGCATCATGTCTCACCAGCACAGTATCTCAGTATTTGTACCGTCTTTCCTTTCAGTTTTTTTAAATTTTATTTATATATCTGTTTAGCATACCATTCCGTCCCTCTCTGCCTGCCTCTTACTCCTTTTACTTTTGTGCTTTTTCTCTCTCTCCCTCCTCTCTCTCTCTCTCTCTCACACACACAAACACATGCATGCACACACACACTAGATCAGCAACTTCAAGGGATAAGGACTATGCCTATTTTATTATTTATGGTATCCTAGGCACCTTGCAAAATTTTTACCTATAGGGCCCCTGGGATGAACCCAGAGCCACAGCAGAGCCTGGCAAGCTACCAGTGGTGTATTTGATATGCCAAAAACAGTAACAATAATGGACCTCATTCCCAACAAATGGAGACATTACTGGTACCCACTCGAGCAATTCAATGAACAACGGGAAGATAAGTGATACAATTGATAGTGGAAACTCAATGCATATTTGTTGACTGACTGAGTAAATGAATTAATGATCAAAACAATTTTCTTCCCTTCTACCTCACACTGCTCTCATCCTCCAACTGCACCTTCTGTGCTGCCTGGAAATACCTTTATTTCTCTCTAGTCTCTATGGCAGCTACTTAACATATTCCCTGGCTCTTAAAGCCCTAACAACTTACCTCCTTCCTAGTTCTAGACAACAATTGACTCTTCTGCTTCCAGAGGACATAGAAGCTAATAAGTAGATGCCCCCTTGGTGCCTTTCCCTACCTTTCCAGGCCATAGTCTCTGAAACTCAAAAATGAAAAAGTTATCACAGACTAACACAGGTTGGTTAGACTGAAAGGAGAAAAAAAGCAGAGTTCTCCAAACTTCTCACCAGCAATGTCCCCTTCTGATCACCATCAATGCTCTTGAAAGAGTAGATTATTTTCTGTCACCCATTCACTCTATCCTTATTTGCATTCAAGGCACAGTAAAATACACTACACTCTATTATCTATCCATACAAAGGTTCTTGAGAGTTTTAAAGTCTTATTTTTCTTTTCATGTCCAATCTCCATGCTATTCCCTCTCTAGAAGGTTGGAAATATAGGTGTCTTTGGAAATATTTACTGTAGTATGTGTGCATAGATGTGTTGCAAAATTACATTAATAGCATTGATCCATAAATCATATTCTATTTTCACTTTCTTTTAATAAACTTTTTGAGTTTTTTTCATGATGTTATAGAGCTTATTGCTTGAAAACAACCCACACATTTTACTTCCTTGTTCCTCTAAGACTGGGCACATTGGTTCCACCAATTACCTATAACCACAAACAATACTGCAATAGCCCTTCTTTTACATGCCTCTGTGAACCTGAACAAAAATTTGCCTAAATCATAAATTCCAAAATCATGTCTGAAGACCCACCAAGTAGTTTTTGAGACCCCTTAAGGGCTATATATGGCCAGAACTATTTTCATAATATCAAGATGTCATTTGTCTTTTTCGTGAGGTTAATTTTTTGTACCAAGGGCAAAACTGCTGGCACTTTCACATGAATTAGGGTAGTAATACTGGCTTATGCTCATGGGTGTGGAATATGCCCCCTACCACACACTCTTGGGTAAAAAAGTTAGTATTCCATAAGAGTGGCTTTAACAGAACTCCACCAGTAGAACAGCTGATCACAGCCCGGCTTGATCAATAAATGCTCGAAGTTTTGAGGTGACTACAAGATTATCCCACCCGGCATGGCAGAGTCTGGCAAGCTATCTGTGTCGTGTTTGACATGCCAAATACCAGTAACAATTATAGACCTCATTCCCATGACTTGAATGGAATGGTTTGAGGCTCTTTATGTTCCTGGAGCGGGCAGATGAACTTGGGCTATCTCTAGCATGTGCCAGGACATATTGAGATGTTACTGATGCCTGCTCGAGTAATCGATGATCTACGGGAAGTAAAAGTGATCAAGTGTATAATGGTTAAATTGATTAAATTCTGACCCTGAAATCACATGAGATCTTTCATATATTCTATGTAAAAGATTGGGAAGAATATACTAAGCACTGTGTGGCATGTGTCTGATGGTTGTCTGGCGGAAAAGCTTTTGTGTGATTGTTTGAGGTGTGAACACAGCAGTCCCCTTTCCCTGGAATTTCATTTTTACTTCAAAGAGCAACAGACAATCTGTGGTTTTTCAGACTTGGATAGCTTGGCAGACATTTTCTCAAGAAAGAATGGTGAGAGCGTGTCACTAAGGGAAACAACTGATAGCGTTTGTCACCAAAGATAAAATTTGAATTTTCAGCGAAAATCAAAATTTCTGAAAACTTGTTTCTACCAGTTTCCCAATACTTAAAGGACTTGTCTGCCTGCTGCCCCCCCCTTTTTTGGTTTCTGGTCATACTTGGTAGTACTCAGAGACTACTGATGTTCAACACTCAGGAATCAAAATTTCTGAAAACTTGTTTCTACCAGTTTCCCAATACTTAAAGGACTTGTCTGCCCGCTGCCCTTTTTTTTGGTTTCTGGGTCATACTTGGTAGTACTCAGAGACTACTGATGTTCAACACTCAGGAATCACTTCTGGTGATTCCTTCTGGTGGGCTCGGAGGGACTATGTGGGCAGCTGAGGATCAAACCCAGGTCGGCCCATGAAAGGTCAGGACCCTACTTTCTGTACTGTTTTGGGGTCCCTTCCTTAGTTCTTTATGCCCTGTTGGAATTATCAACTCCTTCTTCCCAGAGAATCTTTGTATCAAGGCTGCCAAATGCTCATTGGCTTGCTAAGGACCAATACATGAGATCCTGCATTGTTTCTGTTCACAACATTGCAGGGACACATTGGTTTACATGTTAGGGAGTTCATGAATGTTAGGCCAATATAGCAGGAACGACTATGGCTGCAAAATCAGGAAGAAACACAAAAAGCCATGATGCAAAGCTTAAATGTCACTGTTCCCTTCTCTGTCCGTTTTCCCTACCCAGACTGGACCATCTCATCCACTTTGGCTAGTGGTTGCTCCATTTACCTGTCCAGTGCTCCCCTTCTGCAAGTGCTAGACTGCACAACTCCACTGCCTCCTGGACAGCAGGCCCAGCGTTACCACGCATGTGCAGCAACCAAGTTGACGTTTATTTCTTAACCCTAAAGCTGCTTCTCCCTCCAGGGCTCCCCTAACTTTGCTCCTTAAGCACCCTTCAGGATCCACATCACTCCTCTCTGCTCTTCTAATCACAAGAAAATGTTCTCATTTCTGTACCTTTCCTCCTGCTTCAACTGCTCTTCCCACCTCTCTCCAGTTCTTCCATATGGCACCATGCACGGACCTCTAGAGCACTCCCTTTCCTGAAAGCTACTGTGTGACTTCTTCCAAATAAAACTCAATCCCTTCTTCTCACAATTAAGGCATCCATGATCTGGTTCCAATGATCTCATTTTCTGCTTGACTATATAATACTGTTCTTTTTCTTCCAACACCAGTTACCTGCAAAATATATAATCCCTTTCAAAATAAACACTTGGCCTAAAATGTCCTCTCTATAACCCTTGTTTTCCTGGCAAATATTGCTTCATTCTTTAGGACTAGCTCAGTATCACCTTATCTTGATGCCCTTCCCTTCCTCTGGCAGAAGGAATTCAACTCCGGGTGCTGGCAACAAACAGTGGATGACATGGAATGAAACTGAATTGTGTCCAGTGAGAGCTGGAGCCTTTGAGGTGACAAGAGTTGAGCCAGAAAATTTTTTTAATTTTTTATTATACCACCATGAGACATACGTTGCAAAGATGTTCATGTTTGGGTTTCGTCATACAGTGTTCCAGCACCGATCCCTCCACCAGTGCCCATTTCCCACCACCAATGTCCCTGATACCCAAACGCCTCCCCTGGCCTGCCTCTATGGCAGGCACTTTCCCTCTCTTCTCTCTTCTTCTCTCTCTCTTCTTTCTTACACATTGTTGCCCCTCTTCTCTCTTCCTTCTCTTACACACTGTGGCTTGCAATACATACATTTAGAGGTTATCACGCATATCCCTTTGCCTACATTCAATGCTCAGTTCTAGGCTGGTATTATCATTTCCAACAATTATTAGCACACTGTTCCCTTCTCTGTCTTACCTAACCTCTGACTCTCACACACTTCGTGTAGATTCCACCCCCTGACAAGACCTCCTGATCCATGTTTAGCCTGACCTTGGATATTGGTATCGTACTATTTTACTTTTATATTCCGCAAATAAATGCAGTCATTCTATATCTGTCCTTACTCTCTCTGGCTAATTTTACTCAGCATGATCCTCTCCGTGTCCATCAAATTTCACTCCTTTATTTTTCCTGACAGCTGCCTAGTATTCCATTGTGTAAATGTACCACTGTTTCTTTATCCAGTCGTCTGTTCTCAGGCACTCTTCCAGAAAATCTTTTTTAATTAAAATAGTTATATTTAAAGAAATTTACTTAGAGAAATGAGGGGAGAGAGAGAGCTAGGTGTTGAGAGAACACTGGGATAATCCTAATAGTAGGAATGCTCTTAACAGTAGTAATCTTAATGGGGTACCAGCTTAAGAACTAAGATTTCTGAGCAATTACTGTGTTCCTGCTCTTACTCCGTATAGTTCACATGTTTGTTTTCATATGTATCTAGCAAGCTCTAACATTATCCTCACTTCAATGATGAAGAAACGGAATTTTCAGAAAGCATATCAGGGGGCCTCTGAGCTTTACTGAGAGGCAACTGGTCAACCTATTGAGCACTTTCTTGCCCTAAGGGACAGTATCAAGAATAACTTGCACCTGCCATGGAGCAGGGCTGGGGAAGGGGAGGGGAACCGGGGATGTTGGTGGTGGGAGATGGGCACTGGTGGAGGGACGGGTGCTGAAACACTGTATGACCAAAACCCAAACATGAACTTTTTAATTGTATATCTTTTATTTGTATATCTCACGGTGGTATAATAAAATACTTAAAAAAAAATTCCCAGGAGAGGGCCTGAGCGATAGCACAGCAGGCAGGGTGTTTGCCTTGCATGCAGCAGACCGGTTCGATCCCCGCATCTCATATGATCCTCAGAGCTCTGCCAGGAGTAATTCCTGAGCAAAGAGCCAGGAGTAGCTCCCTGAGCATCTCTGGGTGAGACCCAAAAAGCAAAAAAAAAAAAAATAAATAAAAAAAAAAAAAAAAAAGAATAACTTGCAACTGTAACTCCTGCTCACACAATGGAGGGAAAACTACATTTAATATAAGAGGTAAGGCCAGGTAGGACAGTATGAGAACAGTCTGAAGTCTAATTCCAGCTAATGATAGCTGTGTGACCTTGAACATGTTCCCTAACTTCTCTTTGCTTCAATTTCCTAATGCACAAAATGAAGATGGTAATAATAGCTTCTTTGCAGGTTTTTAGTGCAGATGAGCTATGAAGAATACAAAAAGAATACAGCAGAGTATTAGGTATTTAGAGGGATGCCCTCAGTAGTTATTCATTTTCCTCCCTCCTTGACTAGCAGGGAAGAAAGTAGTACAGGAGAAGCGACCACTGGGGTCAGGGGTCTGTACACTGACTGTATAACTTGAAGAAAGTCACTTTCTTCTCTGGGCTTTGTTATATCCCTATATGTGTAGCACAGGAGAGTTTTTTTTTTTTATAATCATTGGATGTCCCTATTTTATCTCATTATCCAGCCACTAAAAGGAAGCTTGGAAACCCCAGCAGGAGAGAACCAGGGAAGAGGGTCAGATTGTGCCACCCTGGATTGCTGTGCTTTGTGGAAATCAGGCATATCAGCCAATAAGAAGTACTTTCAAAAGAAAACAGGCTCTAGACCCTGGTAACCTGGAAGGAAGCTCAGGGTTCCCCTCTACCTGCATACAACCCACTTCACCACCCTGCCCCTTGAGCTGCCCCCCATAGTCTTGGATCTCCACTAAGGCAGGCCCTGAGACAGTCTAGGTGCCCAGCTAATGATCCAGTATGCTTTGTATAGTGATGCAAATGCTAGGTTTTGCTAACAACATGCTCTGTAAAAGACTTAGTGTCTTTGGCAGAGAAACAAGTAGAAATTCTGTCTTATTTCTCATATGGTTAAGTGTGGGTGCTGTGAGGGATTAGGTAAGTCATATGCCCTTCCTGAGCCTGTATCCTTGGACTTTTCTTGAAGGCACCACTTGATAGCTTCTTATTTTTCTCTGTCCAAATGTCCCATCACCACTCTTTTCTTGACCTCTCCCTTTCCAAGGGACTAAATGTTTTTACCATACTTTGAGCTCAGGTACACTCAATATGTTCAGAAAAATTGGACAGTTTTCATCACATATATACCCTTGCTGGTTACTGGGTCAAATAGTCTTTCATATCCTTTCCTTACTCAGGTAGCCTTGTGACTTTTCAGCATTTATTTATTTATTTTTTTTAATTTTTTATTTTTGCAATTACAAAGATATACAATTAAAAGTTCATATTTGGGTTTCGGTCATACAGTGTAGCAGCACCCATCCCGCCACCAGTGCCCATCTCCCACCACCAACGTCCCCGGTTCCTCCCCCTCCCCAGCCCTCCTCCATGGCAGGTTCTTTATTTCTTTTCATTTCTCTATCTTTCTCTTTTCCTTCCTCTCCGACTATGGATTACAGAACATATATTAAAGGGTTGTCATGTGTATCTTTTTGCCTCTATTTAATGCCCATGTTCACTAGCAGCATTATTCACAATAGCCAGAATCTGGAAGCAACCCGAGTGCCCGAAAATAGATGACTGGATAAAAAGCTTTGGTACATCTACACAATGGAATACTATGCAGCTGTTAGGAAAAATGAAGTTATAAAATTTGCCTACTTTTCAGCATTTAAACCGGAGGTTCCTTTGTTGTTGTGGGAAAAGATTCCCTGGACTCAACCCTTCTACCCTCAAGGAAAATTTATTTTTCCTTTTCTCCTTTCTTTGTAATGTGTATATAGTATGTGTACTGTGTGTATTCTCTACATGAGAAGATGAATGTTTGCGGTTATCGTGGTTATCATTACCTAACACAAATCAAACTATGAAATCATACACTGTGAACTTGAATAAAAGGTACCCTGGAGCAGGAAACAGAATTATTAGTAGGATGAGAAGGAAGCCAGCCCACCTGGACAAACCCTATTTTCACTCTGTATAAGCTGTATAATATTAGACAAGGTATTTCATGCCCATTGACCTTGGTTTCCTCATATGTGCAATAGATATGATATTCGCCTTGCAAGGGTTGATATGAGGTGATACACACACACACACACCTTATGCCTTCCTGTTTCTTATTACTTCCATTTCTTAATCCTGGTACATCATCTGTCTCTTGCTTTAGTACAATAGCCTCCCTTACTTCCCCAATCCTTAAGTTCTTTCCAGTCCCTTATACTCAGAGCAGATGTGATAATCTTTGCCAAAAAATTCCATGTTTATTGCTGCACTATTAAAATATCCAAAACTTAGAAGCATGCCCAAGTGTCCAAGAACAGATGTCTGAATAAAGAGATTGTGGTATGCATACACAATGGAATACTACTCAGCTAAAAAAGGAAATCATGTAACCTGCACTACATAAATGCAACTGGAGAGCATTATGCTGGAGTGGTCAGTAGGAGAGAGAGAGAATGATCTTTTTAATATATGGGATATATTACATAGTAAAGGAACAATAAATGGCCACAGGCAACAGACCCAAGGATACAGGCTAAGGAAGGGCATATGACTTACCTAAGGTGGGGGTATGGGTGGTTGAGGAGGACACTAAGATCATGGTGAAGGCAGCAGACACTCTGATAGTGTCTGGTAGAGTCAATCTCTAAAATATTTAGAATGTACTAGATATTCTGGTATTGGAATATTGTGTGCATGAAACCCTATCATTAATAGTGTCAATCACAATGCCTCAATAAAAGTTAAGGAGTAAATAAAAAATTTTAAGTCAGACCCTGTTACTCCCAAGTTTTAACCTCTTTAATAGTTTCCCACTGCCATTGGTGGAGAGGAATGGATGCTGGAACACTGTATGACTGAAACCTAATCATGAATAGTTTTGTAATTGTATATCTCATCATGGTACAATAAAATTTAAAGTAGAAAAAAAGTTTCCCACTGCACTCAAAATAAAATAAAATATAAACCAATATAAAAGATCTTACCTGAAGGTAAGATTATATGATCATGGAGTTGTTAAAGCTCTTTCTCCAAATGGTGTCCATGTGCAGCCATTGGTCACATGTGGCTGTTCAGTGACTCTGACTGTGGCTGGTCTGTACTAAGATGTACTCTTGCAGTACAAACTAGCCACATAGAAGTCCCAACATTATCTAACTGAAGTATTGGATACATACTGACATTTATTTTTATTTATTTTTGTTTGTTTGGGGGCCATACCCTGCTGTGCTCAGGGTTTGTTCTTATCTATCTGTCTGTCTGTCTGTCTGTCTGTCTTATTTATTTGCACCCACTTATTTATTTATTTATTTACTTACTTATTTATTTTTGGTGAGGAGCACACCTGGCAATGCTCAGGGGGTAACTCTGGCTCTGTACTCAGGAATTATTCTCTATGATACTCAGGATATTCAGGGGACCTACCATCTGAGATACTGGAGATAGAACCTGGGTCAGTCGCATGAAAGGCTGTGCTATTGGTCCAGCCCCTTAGGGTTTACTCTTGGCTCTGTGATCAGGTTATCACTTCTGGTGGAGCATTGGGGACCATTTGGGGTGCTGAACGTTGGACTTGGGTCAGCTGTATGCAGAGCAAGCCGCTATACTGCTATACTATCTCTCCAACTCCACATTGAATTTTTAAAGATGATACAAAAAGAAACGTAAAAACCACCTACAATTTGGAATTATTGTTTATATGTTCCAATATTATTTTAGAGATTGATATCTTATAACATGTTATAGGACTTCCCCCTCATCATAACTCCACCCAGAAGACCAGCCTATCACAGCCCGGCTTGCATGACTGCAAGTGGCCACACGGTTCATCAATAAATGCTGGATTTTGAGATGACTACAAGAGTATGCTACCCGTGACGGCAGAGCCTGGCAAGCTACCCGTGGTCGTATTTGATATGCCAGATACCAGTAACAATTATAGACCTCATTCCCATGACCTGATGGAATGGTTTGAGGCTCTTTATGTTCCTGGAGCAAGCAGGTGCCCTTGGGCTCTACTTACATGAGACAGGTCATATGGAGATGTTACTGGTTCCCCGCTCGAGCAAATCGATGATGAACGGGAAGACAGTGATACAGTGAAACCATCATTCTCCCACTCACATCCTCTGCCCTAAACAGTGGCTTCTTTTCAACTCCCAGCAGCATCAAAATTGTTCTCGCCTTGTGGACTTGGCACTTTCTGTTCCCTCTCACTGTTCTTATCATCCACAGTTCTTAATTCAAGATAATTTCACTAGACATTTGTCTCAACCTGCTCCCCACATTCACCTCTCTCTCGTAGTCAGTTAATCATGTTGATTTCTTTCATAGTACTTCACAAGATACTACTAACTATTATTTGTGTGCTTGGTTTTGTCTCCCCTTTGTGAACTACTGTGTCTTCCCTTTTTTTATGTAATTTCACCTGTGCTGAGCGGTATCCAAATAAAATAATTTCAGTAAAAGCTGTTGAATGAAGGAAAGACTAAGACCTGAAATACAGCACGTTTGCATCCTCTTATTTTAGCCTTATTCTATAATCTGGCTCTAAGATAGATGTTTCCCTAGACCCTCCAAAGTGGGTATTTATTTTATCGAGGTTCCAGAAAAATATCAGAATGCTTATTAACATTTATTTAATCATATCTTAATTTATATATTTCTCTAGGTTCAATGATTTATAAAAATCTATTAGTACAGTATTCTATACTGTAGTCTATGTGCATATCTGTACATATATACATACATATACTTATATAATAATAAGGGTATAGACTCTAAAATGACCTTGAAGGTTATGACTGTTAGAAAGAGAGCTAAAAGAGGTTGGCTTTCTATGTACCACAGACATGTATAGGTTGGGTTGGAACAAAACAGATGTTTCTTAGATGGAAGGTTTAGTGCCTTCTGGGCCAGGGTGTAGGTGAGAGGAGCATGCACACTCCAGTTCTCTAGCACCCTGAAGTTCTTTGAGCGGCCACCTCAAAATTTCACTGCTCTTCCTGATCTTTGGAGGTATGCAAATTTCCAACCCCAACTAGAGTTTCCTTTGTAAGTTAGTTGTTGCTTGTCTAGTCACTGTGACAAGTATAAGAGAACAGCTGAGGTGTGGTAGATGGCTTTTGACTATATTGAGGAAGATTTCTTCAATTCCTATTTTTTGGAGAGTTTTTATCATGAATGGGTGTTGAACCTTGTCAAATACTTACTCTGCATCTATTGATATGATCATCACTTGTATCACCTGTATCACTTATCTTCCTATTGTTCAACGATTTGCTCAATCAGGCACCAGTAGCATCTCCATTTGTCCCTGTTGCATGCTAGCATAACCCAAGGGCATCTGCTCTCTCCAGGAACATAAAGAGATTGTTTGTATTTTTCCTCTTATTGATAGTATGTATTATGTTGATTGACTTGTGAATGTTGAACCATCCTTGCATTCCTGGGATGAATCCTATTTGGTCATGATGTATAATCTTTTTGATGAGTCTTTGGATTCTATTTGCTAGTATTTTATTGAAGATCTTAGCATCTGTGTTCATCAGGGAGATTGTTCTATAGTTTTTCTTTTTCTTGGATGTCTCTGTCTGATTTGGGTATCAGGGTGATATGTGCCTCATAGAAGCTATTTGGGAGTGTTTCTGTTTCTTCCATTTCCTGGAAGAGCTTGAAAAGGCCTGGGAGTAGATCCCCTCTAAAGGTTGGTAGAACTCACTGGAACTGGGATTTTGTGTTTGGGCAGACTTTGATTACTGATTCCATCTCCTCGATGGTGATAGGTTTATTCAGATATTTCGAATCTTGTTGCAGCTTTGGGAGGCTATAGGAATTCAGGAATTTGTCCATTTCTTCTAGGTTCTCTTGTTTCCTAGCATACAGTTTTTCAAAGTAATTTCTGATGATCTTTTTGAAATTCTATGATTTCTGTTCTGATGTCCCCTTTTCATTTCTGATTCTGTTTATTTGGGAACTCCCTTTCATTGCGGAGTCTTGCAAGTGGTTTGTCGATCTTGTTTATTTTTTTCAGAGAACCAGCTCTTGGTTTCATTGATCTTTTAAGGTTGTTTTTTTGAGATTCCAGCTCACTGATTTCCACTCTAAGTTTTATTGTTTCTTTCTTCCTTCTTGGTTTGGGCTTCTTTTGCAGGTCGCTTTCTAAGATCTTAAGCTGCGAAGTTAGAATGTTCATGATGGCCCTTTCTTCTTCTGATGAATGCTTGAAGAGCTTTGAATTTTCCCCTTAACACTGTTTTTGCTGTATCCCACAAGTTCTGATAGTTCATGTCTTCTTTCTCATTTGTGTCCAGAAATTTTTGGATTTCCTCTTTGATTTCTTTTATGATGTGCTGGTTGCTCAGCAGTGAGCTGTTTAGTTTCCAGGTGCTTGGTATGACTCTCCATTTGTGTAAGCAATAACATCTATTTTTAATGCATCATGGTCTGATGCAAAAATAGTTGACACAATTTCTATCTTTGTGATTTTATTGAGGTGTATTTTGTGGATCAACATCTGATCTATCTTGGAGTATGTTCCATGTGCACTGGAGAAAATGTATATCCGGTTTTAGGGGAGGGTGAAATGCTTTGTATATATTGACTAGCCCTCTTTCTTCCATTTCTTCCTTTAGAGTCAGTACATTCCCAACGGGAAAACTGAAAGCCTTCCCCATGATCAGGGACTAGACAAGGTGGCCCACTGTCACCACTTCTATTCAATATAGTACTGGTAGTACTTGCCATAGCCATCAGGGAAGATAAGGACATTAAGGGCATCCGGATAGGAAAGGAAGGAGTCAAGTTGTCACTATTTGCAGATGACATGATGTTATACCTAGAAAACCCTAAACTCTCTACCAAAAGCTCCTAGAAACAATAGATTCCTATAGTAGAGTGGCAGGGTACAAAATCAATACCCAAAAGTCAATGGCTTTCCCTATATTCAAATAATGAAAGAGAAGAAAGTGATATTAAAGAAACGATCCCATTCATAATTGTGCCACAGAAAATCTAATACCTAAGAATCAGTTTGACTAAGGATGTAAAGGATCTCTACAAAGAAAACTACAAAACGTTGCTTCAAGAAATAAAAGAGGACCTAAAGAAATGGAGACACATTCCTTGCTCATGGATTCGGAGAACTAACATTATCAAAATGGTACTACTCCCTAGAGCTTTATACAGCTTCAATGCGGTTCGTATAAGAATACCCATGACAGTCTTCAAAGAAATTGACCAAACACTCCTGAAATTTGTATGGAATAATAAAACCCCAATGGAATACTATGCAACTGTCAGAAAAGATGAAGTAATGAAATTTACCTGCAAATAGATTAACATGGAGACTATCATGCCTAGTGAAATTAGCCAGAAGGAAAAGGAAAGATACAGAATGACTGCACTTTATTAATGGGATATACATATATACTAGTGTTCTACTAATTATGGGAAATGTTAATGCCAGGCTAGAACTGAACGTTAAGTGTACACAAAAAGGATTCACATGATAATCCCTAAATGTCTTGTAGAGCAAGCCACAATGTATAAGAGAAGAGAGAGGGAGGGAGAGAGAGAGAGAGAGAGAGAAGAAAGGAAAAGTGCCTGCTATAGAGACAGGTTGAAGGAGGTGGAAGGGAACTTGGGGCCATTGGTGGTGGGAATAGGGCACTGGTGGAGGGGCGGATGCTGGAACAATGCATGACTGAAACCCAATTATGAACATTTCTGTAATTGTGTATCACATGGTGGTATAATAAAAATATTTCAATAAAGAAAAGAAAAACTGAGGTGTGGGAAGTTCCTGAAGATAACAACTTGGGTGGGAGGGTGAGAGATAGTAGAGGAATGGGTCTTACACAAACCAACCCTCCTTCAATCCCCCTTATCACCACAGGGAGTGAACCTCTGTAACCACTAGGTGCCCAATTGTACCCCTCCAAAAATATTCAGAGAAGGGAATGAACCTTATAGATAGGGTGAATAGGCTTTATAGGATCATAGTGTGGTTCGGGATGAAAGTTGACAAGACAATAGGAGAGACAGCAAGGAGGGGAAGAAAAACACTTTTTAGCCAATACCTCCTATGTGCCTGGTGTCCCTTAGGTAATGGAAGTCGTGACATAACCTGAAACTTAGATGTTTTCATTGCGCTTTATACAGATGAAGAAAATCAAATCTCAGAGCGGTTAACTGACTTCATAAGGTCACACACAGAAATGGCTGCATTGGGGTTTGAATGGCAATTTCTCTATATACAGTGCTTCCTTGGGCTGCTTTTCCCCAAAGGGTTAAACCACAGCAGCAAATTTAAAGAATGCAACAGGGTACCCAGATTGAATGGAAGTGCTAATTTTATGGAGCAAAGACAAAGAAGGTAAAGTGGTCAGTGGGGCATCTATGGTGTAGGTCAGAAAGCAAAAACTTGCCCTTCACAGTTAAGATAAACATCATTGTGGAAATTACAGCAAACTTGAGGAGTCAGAGGTTAGGTAAGACAGAGAAGGGAACCTGTGTGAATAAATGGCGAAAGGGCTGATACCAACATAGAACTGAGCATTAAATACAGGCAAAAAATGCACATGATGGCTTCTAAGTGTATGTGAGTGCAACCCACAATGTAAGAGTAGGAAAAGAGAGGGAGAGAGAAAGAGATAAAGAACCTGCCATTTAGGCAGGCTATGGAGGGGGAGGGAATTGTGGACATTGGTGGTGGGAAATAGGCACTGGTGGAGGGCGGTGCTGGAACACTATGTGACCGAAACCTCCAAACATGAACAACGTTGTAATTGCATATCTCACGGTGGTATAACAAAATGTTTAATTAAAAAAGATAATTAAAAAGATAGACATCATCAGGAAAGCTTTCTATGATTTGATTGGCTTTCTATGATTTGATTGGCTATATTTCTATGATTTGATTGGCATCATCAGGAAAGCTTTCTATGATTTGATTGGCTATGATTTGTTTTATGTTTGCAAGTGCTCACTCTGGCTTCACTCTGAAGAATGAATGCTAGAACACAGAGGGTGGAAGCAGTAAGTTCAATAAACAGGATGTTGACCGCTATAACTCAGGGAGAATGATGGCTGGGACCATGATGAGAGAAATGGCAGCAATGCTAAGAAGATGAGCAATGCTTAGGAGATCATGCTTAGCATTATGAGATAATGCTTAGCTCTGGACGACTGGAAGGAACAACTCACAGAATTGAATAAATTGTTAGCAGAGGGATAGGAATATGTGAAGGCTGTCTAAAACATTTCCCATTCATTTATTTGCTAAAGAGGAACTTGGTGGAGAAAAGTATATAATTAAGAGAGAAAACAGAAATTGACATCCTGACTGTCCTTTGTACTCCTTGGGTCCATTTAGTTGAGAAGAAATGTGAGGCCCCTAGTGGCAAACAGTGCAGGGAGGTCCAATGAGAAGAGAAACTAAAGCAACTACTGGCTGTGGTCACAGGGTTACTGGAGTGACTGAGTGAGGAAAGCCCCAGTGGTGTTTGCTGGAGAATCAGAGCTGTGGAGTTGGAGGTGAGGACATGGTAGTGAGGTGTTGACACATCTGAGAAACTCCAATGAGAAAAGGAGAGGAATGAGGAGGGGTGGAGGGCTCAGGGAGAAAAGAGCAGTTCGTGGCTGCTGCTCTCTTCCGCTGGTTTTTGTCTTATGGGAATAACTGAACATATATTTAGGCCAAGTTCCCTCTAACTTCTATGTAGCTGTATGTAATGTGGATTGAACTAATAACCTTGACCTGACAGGGCTGTCATATCAACCTCACAGAGCTGTTGTGAGAAGATCTGCAATGACTGTTTCAAATTACTTTAAATGGAGCTTCAGTCATCCCACACAGAGTCAATTTCTTCACCTGAGTAGTGGGTCCAGAGAGTACAGTGGGTAGAGGAAATGCGTATGAATAATTCGTTATTATTCTCACATATTTCTGTTTCTATTTAAATGCCCTCACCTGACCCTGAAGAAATAGTCTGGAGTGCCAAGAACAGAACCTAATTGAGTCTGACTTTTTAACCTTCAAGGTGGTTCCACACATTTGTGAGCCTTCTCAGTGTGTCATAGGTCTGTTTCTTCTAACCTTCTTAAGCATTTTTTTTCAGCAATATTTGCAACCTTTAACCTACCAAGTCTCTATATAGGACAAATGGATCAGAAGGCAGGGCCCTAATGTTCCAGAACTTCACTTTTAGGTTTTTGCCTTGTTTTTATTTTACCATATTCATCAACCTATATTCTCATCATATGTAACTCCTGGCACCTTCACACTTCTTCTAAACCCCTTTTCTCAGGTCCCCCTTTTCTGGGCTCAGGTAGGTCCCTTGGAAGACATTCCTTCCATATTCTATAGTGAGCTGCAAATCCCAGACAAATAGTACTCCTTCTGTGACTTCTTTATCTCATAGACTCAAAGACCTTCAAAAATAGTATTTGCACCCCTCTGTAGCCTAGCTAGGCAGAAAGGCAAACACACAGGCAGTATGGAATTATTGAAGAAAAATAGAAGAGACTCTGTAAAATTTTTTGTTATCGTAGCAATTTGTTTAAAATATGTTATAAGTTTCAGGCATACAGCATTGAATTCAATATCTGCATACTGCATTGTGATCAAGATTAAATGTTTGCTTTCCATACACCACTATATACTCTATCCCTTTTACCCAATTTATGCATCGCCTGTTTTTCCTCTGGTAACCACCACTTTGTTAAAAACTAAGAGATGTGGTCTTCCTTATATAAGTGAAATTATGGAATATTTGTCTTCGTTGTTCAGATTTATTTCATTTGGTATAATACCACTATGCCCATCCATGTTGTAACAAATGGCAAAATTTCCATAATTTTAACATCTAAATAATATTCTATTACAGCATTTAAATATTAGTTTTATTAAAGAACTGTACTTTACAAAGTTATTGATAGTTGAGTTTTAGGCATCTAATATTTCAACATCAATCCCACCAGCTTAGAATTATGTTGGAATATATTAGGTCATTCGTGACCTAATATAATGGTTTGAGGTTCTTTATGTTCCTGGAGCAAGCGCATGCCTTTGGGTTCTCCTAGCATGAGCCAGGACATATGGAGATATTACTGGTGCCCGCTTAGCAAATAGATGATTAACGCTAGATAGAGATAGTGATATTGATCCCACCAGCAGAGCCAACTTGTTCTACCAGTGTTCCCATATTCCGTGTCCACCCCCAACTCCTGCCCCATCCCTCCTGTCAACTTTGACAGATACAGAATTCCAGTGACTGCAGCTTAGATCTGGATGTTTTCAGTGTTGTTTAGTCTGGCATGGCAGCATTATTTTAAATTTCAAGATAAAGACCCATGAAGTGACCCTTGACAGCCAGGAAGGATGCCTGGCAGTGAGGTGCTGTCCCAATATTTGATAGTTGCTTCCCAACTTCCAAAATGTCGGCTCAGATATCTTTATTCATTATGACCCAACACGAGTCATAGTCATCTGGAAATGTATTGCCAAATCTTACCAAGCTGACTTTCTTTAGTGCTCCCACAACATATGGCGGATATCTCACA
>JAJIBD010035361.1:0-21922 GCA_021461705.1 Cryptotis parvus
TAGTGCCATGGAATTGATCTGTGTCAGCTGCAAATGCAAGGCAAAGCACCTTAGCCACTATCTACTTTCCAGCCCACCTTCCAGACCACATTTGAGAATGATCTGGTATTTGTTGAGGAGTATACCCTATCCCCACTTTGTTGAAGAGTATAGATTAATACACATATGTTACATGCCCGCAGATTATTATAAAAAATCCCACACCTAGTCGCAATCTTGCTGCTAATGTATGGCGGAGTAGTTCACTAACATTTTGTTGAGGACCTTTGCATCTGTGCTCATCAGGAACATTGGATCATAAATCTTTTTATATGATGTTTCTGTCTTCTTTTATTTCCAGAGTAATTGTGACACCATAAAACTCTTAAAAATTTCTGCTGCTATTTTTGTCTAACTTTTGGAAGAGCTTAAGAAGGCTAGTAGTTTGTTTTAAATATTTATAGTACTCACTAGTAAAACAAATGGACCTATTTTTGTTTAGGAAACTTTTAACTGTTTCAATTTCCTTTGCTTATAATTTCCCTATTTGGGTTTTCTATTTATTCTACATTCTTTTCAGACACTGTATGATTCTTAAAATCTATCTTTTTATCTAGGTTGTCCAATGTGGTGACATATGCTGTTGTGTGTCTCTTAGAATTTACTTGTATTTCTGTGATATTTGATGTGACTTCTCCCTTTTTGTTTCACCCGATTCTATTTATTAAGATTTCCTGTCTCTTTTCTTTGTAATGTCTAGCCAAAGGTTTTGCGTCTTGTTTATTCTTTTCAATGAACCGCACTACTAGTTTCATTGATATTTTGTACTCCTTTATTTCCATTTCCACTGTATTTTTAATTTTTATTATACCACCGTGAGGCATACAATTACGAAGGTGTTCACAGTGGTTCTTGTGTGATATACCGGCAACCATCCCTCCACCAGTGCCCCATTTCCACCACCAATGTACCAACCCTCCCACCCACCCCAGGCTGCCTCAGCAGCAGGTGGCCTTGTTTCCTCTTTCTCTCTCTGTCTCTCTCTCTGTCACTCCATCTCAGCTCCCTCTTGTTTCCCGCATTGTGGCTAGCCCTGCAACTATTTAGGTTTAAAACTTAAGTCTCTTTGTGTATATTCAATGGTGAGTTTTAATCTGCGTTCACCATTCCCATTTAGTAAAACACTGGTATCTATTTATATCCTATTAATGAATGCCGATCATTCTATATCTGTCCCTTTCCTTCTGACTAATTTCACTCCCCATGGTAGTCTCCATGTCCATCCATTTTGCAGGTAATTCATAATTTCATCTTTTCGACAGCTGCATAGTATTCCATAGTGTAGATGAACCACAGTTTCTTTAAGCCAGTCCTCTGTTCCCTTCACGGGCATTTAGGTTGTTTCCAGATTCTAGCTATAGTGAATAAGCGCAGAGATGAATATAAGAAGTACAGATAGTTCCACTATATTTTTATTATTTTCTTTCTTGTGGCTTTTAGTTTCATTTGTTTTTCTCTGTAGATCTTCCTTTTGATATGAATATAAATTTCTTAGTCTTTTCTTTGCT
Source organism: Cryptotis parvus (assembly GCA_021461705.1). Lineage (NCBI taxonomy): Eukaryota > Metazoa > Chordata > Mammalia > Eulipotyphla > Soricidae > Cryptotis > Cryptotis parvus. The sequence continues at coordinate 1,548 of JAJIBD010035361.1, forward strand.
TACTGATGCATTCTATGATATATGAACTACCATCTTAAGAACTGCTTTTGCTGTGTTCTCTTTGCTCCTAAAAGTTTGCTGGTTGTTGATTCTTATTGTTTGTTTCCAGGAATTCTTAATTTCTTCTTTGTCCTCCTTGACCTGATGGTGATTCAATAGCCTGTTATTGAGATATGTCTTCATTTTCTACTAGCTTTTTGGGGTTATTACGCCTTTGCAGCATTGTGATACAGAGTCTCTCTTGTTCCTATCCATATGGAAATCTGTACATTGCTTACATTTGACTCAGGTGATTTTATGTGAATTAATCAAGTTTTAGTGGAGTTTGCCGCAATAGCAGGAGGATAGAAAACACCAGATCCCTTATCGTGGTCATCTCAAACTCTTTGCATGGAATTTTTCTGTTAGAACAAAAATTCATGCAATATTCAGCCATCTTATAACTCTCCCAGAGTTCTTTTTCATAATTTGTGGTTTGGTCACGGATCAAAGGGGAGGCATATATTCTAACCTCGGAAAATGAAATGCTTTCCTGCCTTTGTTATCACTGTTGTTAAATATGTTCCTGGATGGAAAGAAGAGGGCCATATGACAATATTAGTAGTAGTAGTAGTAGTAGTAGTAGTATTTGGTAGGAAGTAGTAGTAGTAGTGGTGGGTGGTGGTGGTGGTGGTGGTAGTAGGTAGTGGTGGTGGTGGTGGTGATGGTGGTGAGGTGGTAGTAGTAGTAGTATTAGTAGTAGTAGTGGTGGTGGTGGGTGGGTAGTGGTGTTAGTAGTGTGGTAGTGGTGGTGGTGGTGGTAGTGGTAGTAGTAGTAGTAGTAGTAGTAGTAGTAGTAAAGTATTAGGCAACCTTGACAAATGGCGTAACTTTTTGTGTTAAATAAAAAACAAGGTGCAAAACAAGTGCATATAATATGATGCTGTCCTTTAATTTTCTTGGCTGTGTTTGTCTGACCATCTGCGGCAGAATGCTAAAGGCATTTAAAGTCAAGGAGATTCATTTTCCAAATGCTTTGTATTACCTTTGTACTCTATGGACATTTTATGTAGGTGTTACATTAAGTATGGATAATATACTTTAGATGAAGTGACTTTTGATTGCCAAGGCATCGAAAATCAGATGGGCTGGACATGTAATCACGATTTGGAGACAACTGCTGGACTAAAACCCCGTTACCGACTGGATCCCACGGGATGTCCAAAGATCACGTGGCTGCCCACCTACAAGATGGTCAGACTTCCTTGTCAAGACCCTGAAGGAGCGGTTTGAGGCTCTTCATATTCCTGAATCAACCAGATGCCATTGGGCTACATTGTACGTGATAGGGTCAATGGAAATGTTACTGAGCCCTTTCGAGCAAATCGATGAATAGCAGAGATTCAAGTGATCAAGATGAGAAACTATATACTTACATGAGTGTGTTGGGGGGGTGGAGGAATGGAAAGAATGGTGTAGAAAGAAAAACACCTCTATAGACTTTTGCCACCTAGATCTGATGATTATAATATTTTTGATCCGGGTATTTTCTCTCTGTAAATTAGTATAACCTTTCTATAAAAGAATTTGGCAGTAGAGTTTGAACAGTCTTTAAAATAGGTTTAGGCTGGAACATAGTAAGAGGGTAAGAATGTTCACTTGCCTTTTGCACATGTCTGACCCAGGTTTAATCCTAGCATCCATATGGTCCCCTGAGCCTACCGGAAGTGATCCCTGAATACAGAGCCAAGAGTAAGCCCTGAGCACAGCCGGTGCTTAGCCCCCAAAATTATATATACTGACCTTGCAATTAGACTTTAAAACTGCATGCCAAGTTTTTAATCAATCATAGAATTCTTTAACGAAGATATATATTATATATATGCATTAAAATGTGGAGAAAAGGCATGAAATAATCTATTTACAGTAGGCAACTGAATACGGTGAATCATAGGTCACTATGCAGCCCTTGAGAATGAGGAGGATCTCTTCTTACCAACAGGCCTCCCAGACTATGTCATGGCATCATGTCTCCTGTAACACAGTATCTCAGTATTTGTTCGTCTTTCCATTTCAGTTTTTTAAATTTTATTTATATATCTGTTTAGCATACCACATTACGTCCCTCTTATATGCCTCTTTTACTTTTGTGCTTTTCTCTCTCTCCCTCCCTCTCTCTCTCTCTCTCTCACACCCACACAAACACATGCATGCACACACACACTAGATCCAGCAACTTCAAGGGGATAAGGACTATGCCTATTTTATTATTTATAGTATCTAGGCACCTTACAAAGGTACACCCTATAGGGCCTAAAGGATGAAACCAGAGCCACAGCAGAGCCTGGCAAACTACCGGATGGTGTATTTGATGTACCAAAAACAGTAACAATAATGGACCTCATTCCCAACAAATGGAACATTACTGGGCACCCCACACTCGAGCAATTCAATGAACAACGGGAAGATAAGTGATACAATTGATGATTGAAGCTCAATGCATATTGTTGACTGACTGAGTAAATGAATTAATGATCAAAACAATTTTCTTCCCTACTACCTCACACTGCTCTCATCCTCCCAGCACCTTCTGTGCTGCCTGACTCCTGCTGTTCTCTCTAGTCTCTATGGCAGCTACTTAACATATTCCTGGCTCTTAAAGCCTAACAACTTACCTCCTTACTAGTTCTAGACAACAATTGACTCTTCTGCTTCCAGAGGATAACATAAAACTAATAAGTAGATGCCCCCTTGGTGCCTTTCCCTACCTTTACAGGCCATAGATCTCTGAAACTCAAAAGTAGAAAAAGTTATCACAGACCTTAACACAGGTTGGTTAGACTGAAAGGGAGAAAAAAAGCAGGGATTCTCCAAACTTCTCACCAGCAATGTCCCCTTCAGTCACCATCAATGCTCTTGAAGAGTGTAGATTATTTTCTGTCACCCATTCCTCTATCCATATTTGCATTCAAGGGCACAGTAAAATACTACACTCTATTATCTATCCATACAAGGGTTCTTGGGAGTTTAAAATCTTATTTTTCTTTTCATGTCAGTGTTAATCCTATTCCCTCTCTAGAAGGTTGGAAATATAATTATCTTTAGAAATATTTACTGTGTATGTGTGCATAAGATGTGATGCAAAATTACATTAATAGCATTGATCATAAATCATATTCTATATTTTTCACTTTCTTTTTAATAAACTTTTTGAGTTTTTTCATGATGTTATAGAGCTTATTGGCGAAACAACCCACATTTTTTACTTCCTTGTTCCTCTAAAGACTGGGCCATTGGTTCCACCAATTACCTATAACCACAAACAATACTGCAATAGCCACTTCTTTTTTTTGTACTCTGTGAACTGAACAAAAAATTTGCCTAAATCATAAATTCAAAATCATGTCTGAAGAACCACCAAGTAGTTTTTGGGGCCCTTAAAGGACTATGCTGTGGCCAGAACTGTTTTCATAATATCAAGATGTCATTTGTCTTTTTATTGAGGTTAATTTTTTGTACCAATAGGTAAACGACTAGCACTTTCACATGAATTAGGGTAGTAATACTGTTGGCTTATGCTCATGGGTGTGGAATATGCCCCACCTACACTCTTGGGTAAAGTTGGTATTCCATAAAGTGAAAACTTTAACAAGAACTCCGCAGTAGGAGCAGCTGATCACGGCCCGGCTTGATCAATAAATGCTCGAGGATTTTGAGGTGACTACAAGATTATCCCACCCGCATGGCAGAGTCTGGCAAACTATCTGTGTCGTGTTTGACATGCCAAATACCAGTAACAATTATAGACCTCATTCCCATGACTTGAATGGGGTGGTTGAGAATCTTTATGTTCCTGAGTGAGCAGATGAACTTGGGCTATCTCTAGCGTAATGCCAGGACATATTGAGATGTTACTGATGCCTGCTCAGTAATCGATGATCTCACGAAGTAAAGTGATCAAGTGTATAATGGTTAAATTGATTAAATTCTTCTGAAATCACATGAGATCTTTCATATATTCTATGTAAAAGGTGGGAAGAATATACTAAGCACTTTGTCAATGGCATGTGTGTCTGATGGTTGTCTATTGGAGAGAAAAGCTTGTGTGATTGTTTGAGGAGTGTGAACACAACTTGATCCCCACCCTGGAATCCCATTTTTACTTCAAGAGCAACAGACAATCGTGAGTTTTCAGACTTGAATAGCTTGGCAGACATTTTCTCAAGAAAAGAATGGTGAAGGCATGTCACTTCAAGGAAACTCAACTGTGGTAGCGTTTGTACCACAAGATAAAATTTAAGTTTTCTCAGCGAAATCAAAATTTCTGAAAACTTGTTTCTGATTTTCCCAATACTTAAAGGACTTGTCTGCCTGCACGCCCCCTTTTTTGGTTTCTAGGTCATGCTTCCAGTACTCAGAGACTACTGATGTTCAACACTCAGAATCCAAATTTCGAAAAACTTGTTTTCTACACACCAGTTTCCCAATACTTAAGGACTTGTCTGCCCGCTGCCCTTTTTTGGTTTCTGGGTCATACTTGAGTAGTACTCAGAGACTACTGATGTTCAACACTCAGGAATCACTTCTGGTGATTCCTTCTGGTGAGCTCGGAGGACTATGTGGGCGGCTGGAGGATCAAACCCAGGTCGGCCCATGAAGGTCAGGACCCTACTTTCTGTACTGTTTTTGGGTCCCTTCCTTAGTTCTTTATGCCCCTGTTGGAATTATCAACTCCTTCTTCCCAGAAATATCTTTGTATCAAGGCACGCCAAATGCTCATTGGCTTGCTAAGGACCAATACATGAGATCCACCATTGTTTCTGTTCACAACATTGCAGGGACACATTGAATTTACATGTTAGAGATTCATGAATGTTGAGCCAATATAGCAGGAGCGACTATGGCTGCAAAATCAGGAAGAAACACAAAAACCATGATGCAAAGCTTAAATGTCACTGTTCCCTTCTCTGTCCATTTTCCCTACCCAGACTGGACCATCTCATCCGCTGGCTAGTGGTTGCTCCATTTACCTGTCGAAAGTGCTCCCCGCTACAAGTGCTAGACTGCACAACTCCTGCCTCCTGGACGGCAGGCCCAAGCGTTACCACGCATGTGCAGCAACAAGTTGACGTTTATTTCTTAACCTAAAGCTGCTTCTCCTCCAGGGAGCTCCTAACTTTCAGCTCATAAGCACCCTTAAGGATCCACATCACTCCTCTCTGCTCTTCTAATCACAAGAAAATGTTCTCATTTCTGTACACCTTTCTCCCTGCTTCAACTGCTCTTCCCACACCTCTCTCTATTCCCCATATGGCACCGTATGCACGGACCTCTAGAGCACTTTCCCTTTCCTGAAAGCTACTGGCTGTGACTTCTTCCAAATAAAACTCAATCCCTTCTTCTCACAATTAAGGCATCCATGATCTGGTTCCAATGATCTCATTTCTGCTTGACTATATAATGCTGTTCTTTTCTTCCAACACCAGTTACCTGCAAAATATATAATCCCTTTCAAAATAAACACTTGGCCTAAAATGTCCTCTATAACCCTTGTTTTCCTGGCAAATATTGCTTCCATTCTTTTTAAGGACTAGCTCAGTATCACCTTATCTTGATGCCCTTCCCTTCCTCTGGCAGAAGAATTCAACTCGAGTGCTGGCAACAAACAGTGGATGACATAGAATGAACTTGGTGTGTCCAGTGAGGAAGCTGGAGCCTTTGGTGAACAAGAGTTGAGCCAGAAAATTTTTAATTTTTATTACACCACCATGAGGGAGACATGCGTTAAAGATGTTCATGTTTGGTTTCGATCATACAGTGTTTGTACCCGTCCCTCCACCAGTGCCCATTTCACCACCTATGTCCCTGATACCCAACGCCTCCCCTGGCCTGCCTCTATAGCTCTCACTTTGCCTCTCTCTTTTCTCTCTTCTCTCTCTCTTCTTTCTTACTCCTTGTTGCCCCTCTTCTCTCTTCCTTCTCTTACACACTGTGGCTTGCAATACATACATTTAGAGGTTATCACGCATATCCTTTTGCCAACATTCAATGTCAGTTCTAGGCTGGTATATCATTTCCAACAATTATTAGCACACTGCTCCCTTCTCTGTCTTATCTAACCTCTGACTCTCACACACTTGGGTAGATTCCACCCCTGACAAGACCTCCTGATCCATGTTTAGCCTGACCTTGGATATTGGTATCGTACTATTTTACTTTTTATATTCCAAAATAAATGCAGTCATTCTATATCTGTCCTTTCCTTCTGGCTAATTTTACTCAGCATGATCTCTCCATGGTCCATCAAATTTCACTCTTTATTCTTCCCTGACAGCTGCCTAGTATTCCATTGTGTAAATGTACCACTGTTTCTTTATCCAGTCGTCTGTTCTCAGGCACTCTTCAGAAAATCTTTTACTAAAATAGTTATATTTAAAGAAATTTACTTAGAGAAAATGTGAGTGGGAGAGAGAGAGCTAATTGTTGAGAGAACACTGGGATAATCCTAATAGTAGGAATGCTCTTCACAGTAGTAATCTTAATGGGGTACCAGCAACAAGAACTAAGATTTGAGCAATTACTGTGTTCCTGCTCTTACTCCGTATAGTTCACATGTTTGTTTTCATACGTATCTAGCAAGCTCTAACATTATCCTCACTTCAATGAAGAAACGGAATTTCTTCAGAAAGCATAATCAAGAGGGCCTCTGAGCTTTACTGAGAGGCAACTGGTCAACCTATTGAGCACTTTCTTGCCCTAAGGACCGACAGTATCAAGAATAACCCGCACCTGCCATGGAGCAGGGCTGGGGAAGGGGGAGGGAACCGGGAGGGATATTGGTTGGGAGATGGGCACTGGTGGAGGGACGGGAGCTGAAAAACACTGTATGACCAAAACCCAAACAACTTTTTAATTGTATATCTTTTTATTTGTATATCTCACGGTGGTAATAAAATGCCAAAAAAATTCTAGGAGAGGGCCCTGAGCGATAGCACAGCAGGCAGGGTGTTTGCCTTGAGATGCAGCAGACCGGGTTCGATCCCCGCATCTCATATGATCCTCAGAGCTCTGCCAGGAGCAATTCCTGAGCAAAGAGCCAGGAGTAGCTCCTGAGCATCTCTGGGTGAGACCATGAAAAAGCAAAAAAAAATAAATAAAGAAAAAAAAAGAATAACTTTTGCCTATCGTAACTCCTGCTCCACAACAATGGAGGGAAAACCGAACCATTTAATATAAAGAGGTAAGGCCAGGTGGACAGTATGAGAACAGTCTGAAGTCTAATTCCAGCTTAAATGATAGCTATGTGACCTTGAACATGTTCCTCACTACTTTGCTTCAATTTCCTAATGCTAAAATGAAGACAGGATAATAGCTTCCTTTCGGGTTTTTAGTGCAGATGAGCTATGAAGAATACAAAGAATACAGCAGAGTATTAGGTATTTAGAGGATGCCCTCAGTAGTTATTCATTTTCCTCCCTCCTCAACTAGCAGGGAAGAAAGTAGTAGCTGGAGAGTGTACCCACTGGGGCCAGGGGGTCTGCAACACTGACTGTATAACTTGAAGAAAGTCACTTTCAACTGGCCAGCTCTATATATCCTAAGTATGTAGCACAGGAGAGTTTTTCCATAATCATTGGATGTCCCTATTTTATCTCATTATCCAGCCACTAAAAGGGAAGCTTGGAAACCCCAGCAGGATAGAACCAGGGAAGAGGGGGTCAGATAAGCCACCCTGGATTACTGTGCTTTTATGGAAATCAGGCATATCAGCCAATAAGTAAAGTACTTTCAAAGAAACAGGCTCTAGACCCTGGTAACCTGAAGGAAGCTCAGGGTTCCCCTCTACCTGCATACAACCCACTTCACCACCCTGCCCCTTGGAGCTGCCCCCATAGTCTTGGATCTCCCCTAAAGCAGGCCCTGAGACTGTCTTAATGCTTAGCTAATGATCCAGTATGCTTTTGTATAGTGATGCAAAATCTAGGTTTTCTAACAACATGCTCTGTAAAAGACTTAGTGTCTTTGGCAGAGAAACAAGGTAGAAAATTTGTCTTATTTCTCAGTTAAGTGTGGTGCTTTGTGGAGGGATTAGGTGAGTCATATGCCTTCCTGAGCCTGTATCCTTGGACTTTTCTTGAAGGCACCACTTGATAGCTTCTTATTTTCTCTGTCCAAATGTCCCATCACCACTCTTTTCTTGACCTCTCCTTTCCAAGGGACTAAATGTTTTACCATACTTTGAGCTCAGGGTACACTCAATATGTTCAGTAAAAATTGGACAGTTTCATCACATATATACCCTTACTGGTTACTGGGTCAAATAGTCTTTCCCATCCTTCTCCCCTACAGGTAGCCTTGTGACTTTTCAGCATTTATTTATTTATTTTTTTAATTTTTTATTTTGCAATTACAAAGATATACAATTAAAAAGTCCATATTTGGGTTTCGGTCATACAGTGTAGCAGCACCTTTTCCGCCATCAGTGCCCATCTCTCCCACCACTAACGTCCCCGGTTCCCCCCCCCCCAGCCCTCTCCATGGCAGGTTCTTTATTTCTTTTCATTTTCTCTATCTTTTTCTCTTTCCCTTCCTCTCCAGACTATGGATTACAGAACATATATTAAAGGGTTGTCATGTGTATCTTTTTGCCTCTATTTAATGCTCATGTAACATAGCAGCATTATTCACAATAGCCAGAATCTGAAGCAACCTGAGTGCCCAAAATAGATGACTGGATAAAAGCTTTGGTACATCTACACAATGGAATACTATGCAGCTGTTAGAAAAAATGAAGTTATAAAATTTTACTCTTCAGCATTTAAACCGGAGGTTCCTTTGTTGTTGTGGGAAAAGATTCCCTGGACTCAACCCTTCTACCCTCAAGGAAAATTTATTTTTCCTTCTCCTTCTTTGTAATGTGTATATAGTATGTGTACTGTGTGTATTCTCTACATGAGTAGGAAGATGAATGTTTGCGATATCGTGGTTATCATTACCTAACACAAATCAAACTATGAAATCATACACTGTGAACTTGAATAAAAGGTAACCTGGAGCAGGAAACAAATTATTAGTAGGATGAGAAGGAAGCCAGCCCCCCCACCTGGACAAACCCTATTTCACTCTGTATAAGCTGTATAATATTAGACAGTATTTCGTCCATTGACCTTGGTTTCCTCATATGTGCAATAGATATGATATTACACCTTGCAGGTTGATATGAGGTGACCACACACACACACACCTTATGCCTTCCTGTTTCTTATTACTTCCATTTCTTAATCCTGGTACATCATCTGTCTCTTGTAGAATGTTGGCCTCCTTACTTCAATCCTTAAGTTCTTTCCAGTCCCATATACTCAGAGCAGATGTGATAATCTTTGCCAAAAATTCCATGTTTATTGCTGCACTATTAAAATATCCAAAACTTAGAAGCATGCCCAAGTGTCCAAGAACAGATGTCTGAATAAAGATTGTGGTTAATGCCACAATGGAATACTACTCAGCTAAAAGGAAAATCATGTAACCTGCACTACATAAATGCAACTGGAGGCATTATGCTGAGTGGTCGTAGGAGAAGAGAGAATGATCTTTTAATATATGGGATATATTAAGCATAGTAAAGGAACAATAAATGGCCACAGGCAAACAGACCCAAGGATACAGGCTAAGGAAGGGCATATGACTTACCTAAGGTGGGGTATGGGTGGTTAGGAGGATACTAAGATCATGGTGAGGGCGGCAGACACTCTGATAGGGTCTGGTAGAGTCAATCTCAAAAATATTTAGAATGTACTAGATATTCTGGTATTGGAATGTGTGTGCAGTGAAACCCTATCATATAGTGTCAATCATAATGCCTCAATAAAAGTTAAAGGTAAATAAAATTTTAAGTCAGACCCTGTTACTCCCAAGTTTTAACCTCTTTAATAGTTTTCCCACTGCCATTGGTGGAGGAATGGTGCTGGAACACTGTATGACTGAAACTAATCATGAATAGTTTTGTAATTGTATATCTCATCATGGTACAATAAAATTTAAAGTGAAAAAAAAGTTTCCCCTGCACTCAAAATAAAATAAAATATAAACCAATATAAAAGATCTTACCTGAAGGTAAGATTATATGATCATGGAGTTGTTTAAGCCACTTTTCTCAAATGGTGTCCATGTGCAGCCATTGGTCACATGTGGCTGTTCAGTGACTCTGACTGTGGCTGGTCTGTACTAAGATACTGTAGTACAAATTTAGCCACATAGGAATCCCAACATTCTCTAACTGAAGTATTGGATACATACTGACATTTATTTTTATTTATTTTTGTTTGTTTGGGGGGGCCAGTACCCTGCTGTGCTCAGGGTTTGTTCTTATCTATCTGTCTGTCTGTCTGTCTGTCTGTCTTATTTATTTGTGCACCCACTTATTTATTTATTTATTTACTTACTTATTTATTTTTTGGTGAGGAGCACACTGGCAATGCTCAGGGGGTCAACTCTGGCTCTGTACTCGGAATTATTCCTAGTGATACTCAGGGATATTCAGGGACCTACCATCTGAGATACTGGAGATAGAACCTGGGTCAGTCGCATAAAGGCTGTGCTATTGGTCCAGCCCCTTAGGGTTTACTCTTGGCTCTGTGATCAGGTTATCACTTCTGGTGGAGTATTGGGGACCATTTGGTGCGGAGCGTTGGACTTGGAGCTGTATGCAGAGCAAGCCGCTATACTGCTATACTATCTCTCCAACTCCACATTGAATTTTAAAGATGATACAAAAAGAAACGTAAAACCACCTACAATTTGGAATTATTGTTCATATGTTCCAATATTATTTTAGAGATTGATATCTTGTAACATGTTATAGGACTTTCCCCTCATCATAACTCCACAGAAGACCAGCCTATCACAGCCCGGCTTGCATGACTGCAAGTGGCCACAGTACATCAATAAATGCTGGATTTTGGATGACTTCAAGAGTATGCTACCGCGGCAGAGCCTGGCAAGCTACCCGTAGTGCGATTTGATATGCTAGATACCAGTAACAATTATAGACCTCATTCCCATGACCTGATGGTATGGTTTGAGGCTCTTTATGTTCCTGGAGCAAGACAAGTGCCCTTTGGCTCTACTTACATGAGACAGGTCATATGGAGATGTTACTGGTTTCCTCCCGAGCAAATCGATGATGAACGGGAAGACAGTGATACAGTGAAACCATCATTCTCCCACACATCCTCTGCCCTAAACAGTGGCTTCTTTTTCAACTCCCAGCAGCATCAAAATTGTTCTCGCCTTGTGGACTTGGCACTTTCTGTTCCCTCTCACTGTTCTTATCATCCACAGTTCTTGAATTCAAGATAATTTCACTAGACATTTGTCTCAACCTGCTCCCCACATTCACCTCTCTCTCGAGTCAGTTAATCATGTTGATTTCTTTCATAGTACTTCTCACAAGATACTACTAACTATTATTTGTGTGCTTGGTTTTGTCTCCCCTTTGTGAACTGTGTCTTCCCTTTTTGTAATTTCACCTGTGCTGAGCGGTATCCAAATAAAATAATTTCATAAAAGCTGTTGAATGAAGGAAAGACTAAGACCTGAAATACAGCACGTTTGCATCCTCTTATTTTAGTCTTCTACTATAATCTGGCTCTAAGATAGATGTTTCCTAGACCCTCCAAAGTGGTATTTATTTTATCGAGGTTCCAGAAAAAATATCAGAATGCTTATTAACATTTATTTAATCATATCTTAATTTATATATTCCTCTAGGTTCAATGATTTATAAAAATCTATTAGTACAGTATTCTATACTGTAGTCTATGTCATATCTGTACATATATACATACATATACTATATAATAATAAGGGTATAGACTCTAAAATGACCTTGAAGGTTATGACTGTTAGAAAGAGAGCTAAAAAGAGGTTGGCTTTCTATGTACCAGAGACATGTATAGGGTTGGGTTGAAACAAAACAGATGTTTCTTAGATGGAAGGTTTAGTGCCTCTCTGGGCCAAGGTGTGAGTAGAGAGGAGCATGCACACCCAGTTCTCTAGCACCCTGGAAGTTCTTTGAGCGGCCACCTCAAAATTTCACTGCTCTTCCTGATCTTTGGAGGTATGCAAATTTCCAACCCCAACTAGAGTTTCCTTTGTAAAGTTAGTTGTTGCTTGTCTAGTCACTGTGACAAGTATAAGAGAACAGCTGAGGTGTGGTAGATGGCTTTTTGACTATATTGAGGAAGATTTCTTCAATTCCTATTTTTTGGAGAGTTTTTATCATGAATGGGTGTTGAACCTTGTCAAATACTTACTCTGCATCTATTGATATGATCATCTTGTATCACCTGTATCACTTATCTTCCTATTGTTCAACGATTTGCTCAATCAGGCACCAGTAGCATCTCCATTTGTCCCTGTTGCATGCTAGCATAACCTAGGGCATCTGCTCTCCAGGAACATAAAGAGATTGTTTGTATTTTTCCTCTTATTGATAGTATGTATTATGTTGATTGACTTGTGGATGTTGAACCATCCTTGCATTCCTGGGATTGAACCCTATTGGTCAGATGTATAATCTTTTGATGGAGTCTCTTGGAATCTATTTGCTAGTATTTTATTGAAGATCTTAGCATCTGTGTTCATCAGGGAGATTGTTTCTATAGTTTTTCTTTTTCTTGATGTCTCTGTCTGATTTGGGTATCAGAGTGATATGTGCCTCATAGAAGCTATTTGGGAGTGTTTCTGTTTCTTCCATTTCCTCGAAGAGCTTGAAAGACCTGGGAGTAGATCCCCCTCTAAAGGTTGGTAGAACTCACTGGAACTGGGATTTTGTGTTTAGGCAGACTTTTGATTACTGATTCCATCTCCTCGATGGTGATAGGTTTATTCAGATATTCTGAATCTTGTTGCAGCTTTGGGAGGCTATAGAATTCAGGAATTTGTCCATTTCTTCTAGGTTCTCTCTTGTTTCCTGGCATACAGTTCAAAGCCAATTTCTGATGATCTTTTGAAATTCTATGATTTCTTTCTGATGTCCCCCTTTTCTTTCTGATTCTGTTTATTCGAACTCCCTTTCACTAAGTAGTCTTGCAAGTGGTTTGTCGATCTTGTTTATTTTTTTTCAGAGAACCAGCTCTTGGTTTCATTGATCTTTAAGGTTTTTTTTGAGATTCCAGCTCACTGATTTCCACTCTCTAAGTTTTATTGTTTCTTTCTTCCTTCTTGGTTTGGGCTTCTTTGGGTCGCTTTCTAAGATCTTAAGCTGCGAAGTTAGAATGTTCATGATGGCCCTTTCTTCTCTTCTGATGAATGCTTGAAGAGCTTTGAATTCTCCCCTTAACACTGTTTTGCTGTATCCCACAAGTTCTGATAGTTCATGTCTTCTTTCTCATTTGAGTCCAGAAATTTTTTGGATTTCCCCTCTTGATTTCTTTGATGTGAGTTTGCTCAGCAGTGAGCCGTTTAGTTTCAGGTGCTTGGTATGGACTCTCCATTTGTGTGATACGTTAAGATCTATTTTGAATGCATCATGGTCTGATGCAAAAAATAAGTTGACACAATTTCATCTTTGTGATTTTATTGAGGTGTATTTTGTGGATCAACATCTGATCTATCTTGAGTATGTTCCATGTGCACTGGAGAAAAATGTATATCGGTTTTAGGGGAGGGTGAAATGCTTTTGTATATATTGACCAGCCCTCTCTTTCTTCCATTTCTTCCTTTAGAGTCTGTACATTCCCAACGGGAAAAACTGAAGCCTTCCCCCATGATCAGGGACTAGAACAAGGTGGCCCACTGTCACCACTTCTATTCAATATAGTACTGGTAGTACTTGCCATAGCCATCAGGGAAGATAAGGACATTAAGGGCATCCGATAGGAAAGGAAGGGAGTCAGAGTTGTCACTATTTGCAGATGAACATGATGTTATACCTAGAAAACCCTAAACTCTCTACCAAAAGCTCCTAGAAACAATAGATTCCTATAGTAGAGATATGGCAGGGTACAAAATCAATACCCAAAAAGTCAATGGCTTTCCTATATTCAAATAATGAAAGAGAAGAAAGTGATATTAAAAAGAAACGATCCCATTCATAATTGTGCACAGAAAATCTAATACCTAAGAATCGAGTTTGACTAAGGATTAAGGACTCTACAAAGAAAACTACAAAAACGTTGCTTCAAGAAATAAAAGAGGACCTAAAGAAATGGAGACACATTCCTTGCTCATGGATTCGGAGAACTAACATTATCAAAATGGTACTACTCCCTAGAGCTTTATACAGCTTCAATGCGGTTCGGATAAGAATACCCATGACAGTCTTCAAAAGAAATTGACCAAACACTCCAGAAATTTGTATGGAATAATAAAACCCCAATGGAATACTATGCAACTGTCAGAAAAAGATGAAGTAATGAATTTACCTGCAAATAGATTAACATGGAGACTATCATGCCTGGTGAAATTAGCCAGAAGGAAAAGGAAAGATACAGAATGACTGCACTTATTAATGGGATATACATATACTAGTGTTCTACTAATTATGGGAAATGTTAATGCCAGGCTAGAACTGAACGTTAAGTGTACACAAAAAAGGATTCACATGATAATCCCTAAATGTCTTGTAGAGCAAGCCACAATGTATAAGAGAGAGAGAGGGAGGAGAGAGAGAGAGAGAGAGAAAGAAAAAGGAAAAGTGCCTGCTATAGAGACAGGTTGAAGGAGGTGGAAGGGAACTTGGGGCCATTGGTGGTGGAATAGGGCACTGGTGGAGGGGCGGATGCTGGAACAATGCATGACTGAAACCCAATCAGGAACATTTCTGTAATTGTGTATCACATGGTGGTATAATAAAAATATTTCAATAAAAGAAAAAAAAACTGAGGTGTGGGAAGTTCCTGAAGATAACAACTTGGGTGGGAGTGGTGAGAGATAGTAGAGGAATGGGTCTTACACAAACCAACCCTCCTTCAATCCCCCTTATCACCACAAGGGAGTGAACCTCTGTAACCACTAGGTGCCCTAAATTGTCCCCTCCAAAAAATATTCAGAGAAGGGAATGAACCTTATAGATAGGGGTGAATAGGCTTTTATAGGATCATAGTGTGGTTCGGGATGAAAGTTGACAAGACAATAGGGAGAGACAGCAAGGAGGGGAAGAAAAACACTTTTTTAGCCAATACCTCCTATGTGCCCGGTGTCCCTTAGGGTAATGGAAGTCTTGACATAACCTGAAACTTAGATGTTTTCATTGCGCTTTATACAGATGAAGAAAATCAAATCTCAGAGCGGTTAACTGACTTCATAAGGTCACACACAGAAATGGCTGCATTGGGGTTTGAATGGCAATTTCTCTATATACAGTGCTTCCTTGGGCTGCTTTTCCCCAAAGGGTTAAATCACAGCAGCAAATTAAAGAATGCAACAGGGTACCCAGATTGAATGGAAGTGCTAATTTTATGGAGCAAAGACAAAGAAGGTAAAGTGGTCAGTGGGGGCATCTATGGGTGTAGGTCAGAAAGCAAAAAACTTGCCCTTCACAGTTAAGATAAACATCATTGTGGAAATTACAGCAAACTTGAGGAGTCAGAGGTTAGGTAAGACAGAGAAGGGAACCTGTGTGAATAAATGGCGAAAGGGCTGATACCAACATAGAACTGAGCATTAAATACAGGCAAAAAATGCACATGATGGCTTCTAAGTGTATGTAGTGCAACCCACAATGTGTAAGAGTAGGAAAAGAGAGGGAGAGAGAAAAGAGATAAAGAACCTGCCATTTAGGCAGGCTATGGGAGGGGGAGGGAATTGTGGACATTGGTGGGAAATAGGCACTGGTGGAGGGCGGGTGCTGGAACACTATGTGACCGAAACCCTCCAAACATGAACAACGTTGTAATTGTATATCTCACGGTGGTATAACAAAAATGTTTAATTAAAAAAAGATAATTAAAAAAAGATAGACATCATCAGGAAAGCTTTCTATGATTTGATTGGCTTTCTATGATTTGATTGGCTATATTTCTATGATTTGATTGGCATCATCAGGAAAGCTTTCTATGATTTGATTGGCTATGATTTGTTTTATGTTTGCAAGTGCTCACTCTGGCTTCACTCTGAAGAATGAATGCTAGAACACAGAGGGTGGAAGCAGTAAGTTCAATAAACAGGATGTTGACCGCTATAACTCAGGGAGAATGATGGCTGGGACCATGATGAGAGAAATGGCAGCAATGCTAAGAAGATGAGCAATGCTTAGGAGATCATGCTTAGCATTATGAGATAATGCTTAGCTCTGAGACCGTTGGAAGGGAACAACTCACAGAATTGAATAAATTGTTAGCAGAGGGATAGGGAATATGTGAAGGCTGTCCAAAAACATTTCCCATTCATTTATTTGCTAAAGAGGAACTTGGTGGAGAAAAGTATATAATTAAGAGAGAAAACAGAAATTGACATCCTGACTGTCCTTTGTACTCCTTGGGTCCATTTAGTTGAGAAGAAATGTGAGGGCCCCTAGTGGCAAACAGTGCAGGGAGGTCCAATGAGAAGAGAAACTAAAAGCAACTACTGGCTGTGGTCACAGGGTTACTGAGTGACTGAGTGAGGAAAGCCCCAGTGGTGTTTGCGGGAGAATCAGAGCTGTGGAGTTGGAGGTGAGGACATGGTAGTGAGGGTGTTGACACATCTGAGAAACTCCAATGAGAAAAGGAGAGGAATGAGGAGGTGGAGGGCTCAGGGAGAAAAGAGCAGTTCTGTGGCTGCTGCCTCTTCCGCTGGTTTTTGTCTTATGGGAATAACTGAACATATATTTAGGCCAAGTTCCCTCTAACTTCTATGTAGCTGTATGTAATGTGGATTGAACTAATAACCTTGACCTGACAGGGCTGTCATATCAACCTCACAGAGCTGTTGTGAGAAGATCTGCAATGACTGTTTCAAATTACTTTAAATGGAGCTTCAGTCATCCCACACAGAGTCAATTTCTTCACCTGAGTAGTGGGTCCAGAGAGTACAGTGGGTAGAGGAAATGCGTATGAATAATTCGTTATTATTCTCACATATTTCTGTTTCTATTTAAATGCCTCCACCTGACCCCCTGAAGAAATAGTCTGGAGTGCCAAGAACAGAACCTAATTGAGTCTGACTCTTTTTAACCTTCAAGGTGGTTCACACATTTTAGAGCCTTCTCAGTGTGTCATAGGTCTGTTTCTTCTAACCTTCTTAAGCATTTTTTTTCAGCAATATTTGCAACCTTTAACCTACCAAGTCTCATATATAGGACAAATGGATCAGAAGGCAGGGCCCTAATGTTCCAGAACTTCACTTTTAGGGTTTTGCCTTGTTTTTTATTTTACCATATTCATCAACCTATATTCTCATCATATGTAACTCCTGGCCCTTCACACTTCTTCTAAACCCCTTTTCTCAGGTCCCTTTTCTGGGCTCAGGTAGGTCCCTTGGAAGACTTCCTTCCATATTCTATAGTGAGCTGCAAATCCCAGACAAATAGTACTTCGCTTCTGTGACTTCTTTATCTCATAGACTCAAAGACCTTCAAAAATAGTATTTGCACCCCTCTGTAGCCTAGCTAGGCAGAAAGGCAAACATTAACAGGCAGTATGGAATTATTGAAGAAAATAGAAGAGACTCTGTAAAATTTTTTGTTATCGTAGCAATACTTGTTTAAAATATGTTATAAGTTTCAGGTATACAGCATTGGAATTCAATATCTGCATACTGCATTGTGATCAAGATTAAATGTTTGCTTTCCATACACCACTATATACTCTATCCCTTTTACCCAATTTATGCATCGCCTGTTTTTCCCTCTGGTAATCACCACTTTTGTTAAAAACTAAGAGATGTGGTCTTCCTTATATAAGTGAAATTATGGAATATTTGTCTTCGTTGTTCAGATTTATTTCATTTGGTATAATACCACTATGCCCATCCATGTTGTAACAAATGGCAAAATTTCCATAATTTTAACATCTAAATAATATTCTATTACAGCATTTAAATATTAGTTTTATTAAAGAACTGTACTTTACAAAGTTATTGATAGTTGAGTTTTAGGCATCTAATATTTCAACATCAATCCCACCAGCTTAGAATTATGTTGGAATATATTAGGTCATTCTCGTGACCTAATATAATGGTTTGAGGTTCTTTATGTTCCTGGAGCAAGCGCATGCCTTTGGGTTCTCTAGCATGAGCCAGGACATATGGAGATATTACTGGTGCCCGCTTTAGCAAATAGATGATTAACGAGGAAGATAGTGATAGTGATAGTGATCCCACCAGCAGAGCCAACTTGCCTACCAGTGTTCCCCATATTCCGTGTCCACCCCCAACTCCTGCCCCATCCCCCTCCTGTCAACTTGACAGATACAGAATTCCAGTGACTGCAGCTTAGATCTGATGTTTTCAGTGTTGTTTAGTCTGCATTGCAGCATTATTTTAAATGTTCAAGATAAAGACCCTTGAAGTGACCCTTGACAGCCAGGAAGGATGCCTGGCAGAGGTGCTGTCCCAATATTTGATTGTATGTGCTTCCCAACTTCCTGTGTCTGGCCTAGATATCTTTATTCATTATGACCCAACACGAGTCATGTCATCTGGAAATGTATTGCCAAATCTTCCAAGCTGACTTTCTTTAGTGCTCCCACAACATGTGGATATATCACACATGTTCTTGATTTATCACACTATCCTTTTATAACCTGTGGATATGTCCGTCACCCTTCATGGATAGTGATTTACATCTCTGGTCCCCAACATCTAACATAAAAACTTGCCTGACCAGAGAAATTTGTTGGGAATGGTTGAAAGAATGAATAAAAGACTGGATGGGTGGGTGGATGGATGGATGGATGGATGGATGGATGGATGGATGGATGGATGGATGGATGGATGGATGGGTGGGTGGGTGGATGGATGGATGCATGGGTGGATAGGTGGATGGGTGGGTGGTGGGTGAGTGGGTGGGTGGGTAGATGGATGGATGGATGGATGGATGGGTGGGTGAGTGGGTGGGTGGGTGGATGGATGGACCGATAGATCAACTGTAGACCTCTTGCCCCAAAGTTGGAAAGCCCTGCTTTATGGGTTGCACAGTGTCCCAACTTTTGTCGAACTACACCTCTAGACAGACCTTTATCTACAGTGTTCCATGACTGTTACTGTGACAGACAAACCCCTTGTCTCTGTGTGTGATTACATCAGCATTGGGCACTACTACAATTAGACTAAATAAAGTCACTCAAAGCTGTCTCGCTCTGGCAGAATTAATTCCAAGAGGTCATTCCGCGTTTCCATGCTAGTGGGACTGGAATGAAATGCTGAACCAGCACAACTTGCCTGTGCACTCACAGTGAGCAGCTCTGTGTGTGTGTGTGTGTGTGTGTGTGTGTGTGTCTGGGAGAGAGAGAGTATGAGAGCATCGGTGCATGAGCCGGGGAGGAGAGGAGGAGAGAGGCTTTCCAGTGGGTACTCATGGAAGGAGCCTTCTCATTGGCTGCTGAGGGTCCCAGTTCCAGTCCGTGAATCTCTGGGCTGCAGCTCTTCCTCCCCTGGGAAGGCAAAGCAGGTGAGGGAGGGGAAGCAGAAGGCGGCTTCAGGTGTTTCTGACAAGGGAGGCAGGTACTCCTACCGGCCACAGTGGGGACGCGAGAGCATCTGACTGTGTTCACTGGAAATCTGCAGTCTGGCTGCCTTGTGCTCTGTCCAGATTTCCCTAGTCTATGGCAGGACTGGAGCCGGAGCCCCGTTGGCAGCTGTCACTTTCAGAACTGGATCCCTTCCTTCCCCAGCAGAGCAGAGAGCTGTGTCACTTAGAATTCCTGGGTAGCACATTCCTTCACTGTTCCCGTCACACTCCCGACTAGGCTGTTATTGGCCCCTCGCTCCTGCCAGCTTCAGCAGACTGAGCAAGCTTAGCAGCAGCAGAAATGACAGCACTGAGAACAGAGGCAGCCAGGGACAGTGAGGACTGACTAGTCGTTCCCGAGGGCTCCCATCTACAGAGGCAGATGAGGCGAGAGGGTGCTCTGGGTTCATTAAGGCTGTCCTGGAACCTGGGCTCGTCCACCTAGAGTGGAGCACTAAGTCAAAAAGGAGAGAGGAGATTGGGGAAGAGGAGAGCAGGGAGGGAGAGAGCAGAGCGAGTGAGGGAGGGAGGGAGAGAGAGAAGGAGAGAGAAAGGGGCTGAGAGAAGCTACTAACAGGCTCTCGTCCAAGTAAGCTGGTCAGGTTTGGACAATTGTGTGCCAGGACACAAGTAGAATGGCCATGTGTATGAGGAGCAGCGCTGAGGTGATGTAAGCCCCGGCAAAGAAGGAGGAGTACAGGGGAGGAGGAGGGAGGAGGAGGCAAAGGAGGAGGAGGAAGAGGCA
>JAJIBD010035362.1:0-22112 GCA_021461705.1 Cryptotis parvus
AAAGATTATTTTCTTAAGTTACAATCTGCTAGGAGCAATAAGACACTTCATATAGTGTACTATTATATAAGCAATTTTAAAGAAGAATGTTAAATTATTGTGATTTTATTAACTAGGATGTATTTTCTAATCATAACTTAAAAATGACTAAAAATTGATAATTTTGGCCCATATAGCTTCCAATGTTAGCTATATGGAAGATTTCAAGTTCCTCGTAACAGAAGCTATTGTAAAGACAAAAGTTCATATTAATCCTTAAGAAAAAATTGTAAATATTGTATTTGTTAATGCACATTTATTTATTTAAACTTTATATAATAATCTTAAGAAATTACCACAATGTATTATCAATAGGTGTTTTTCAGTATTCCCTCTGTCTTTAGAAGTTTATATTTTAGTCAAAAGCTTTGGGGACTGGAGCGATAATACAGTGAGTAATGCACTTGCCTTGCCACACTTCCAACCTGTTTGATGCTCAGCACTACATATGATTCCCCCAAACAATGCCAGGAGTAATCTCTGGTGCAGAACCAGGAGCAAGTCCTAAATGCTTCTGGTTGTGTCCCCCAAAGCCCATCTCAGGCATAATAATGAGAAATATAGTATGGCCTTTTTTCACCTGTTATCTTCTTTTTCCTTTTTTTAAAAGACTTTTATTTAAACACTGAGATTTACAAAGTTGTTCACAGTATAGTTGTTTCAAGTATTCAATGTTCCAACAGCAGTCCCACCACTAATGTGCCCTTACTGCCACCAAAGACCCTCATTTCCAACCAACCCCCCATCCCCATGCCTGTTCCCTTAGCAGGACTAACTATATTGCCTATTACACCATATATCTCGGAATGGTACTGCTAAAGTCATGACCTTTCTACTGGATGGTCACATGTGAATTATACCATCTGTGTTATTGCTTTCACTTATTGAACTTAGTGGGGCATCCCCTCAATTTTTTTACAAAAGATGTTCATGTTAATTTCTTATAAATATTCAATATTCATTTCAAACCTACCACCATTGCAACTATGGGCGACAATTATTTCAAATTATCCCAACCGCTGCTTGAATCTGTCCTAAGAAAACAGTCAATAATTTATTTTATATTGCTTCTTATAGCTAATTTGCTGATGCATGGTCGGAAATATTTCCTTAGAAGTTATTGAGGATCATTGAATCTCATGATAAAGTTATTGGGCCATTAAGCCCTTTATGTAATAAATTACAGATATATTCTTACAGAATAAGCATTGTGACTACATGCTTTATTATTGGGTGCCTTATACTTAGCCTATTAAATGTGGTATGATACTTAGTATGTCAATATCCTAGAGTTTGAGATGTCCAGGAATTCCAGAGATTGTAACTGAGTTTTTCAAGCACATTCACTCATGGGTAGGGCTTGCCGAACAGTGGAGTCTGTGGCAGTTGTGGAATGTGGAGGTTTTTTGTTTCTGGGGCTGTTGGGATGAGTCAGACCTAAACCCTTCTCCCTCCAGGGGCTCCCTGTGTTCATCCTGGCACCAGGAGGACTGGGAACATCTCTGCCACTTACTGGTCTTATATATGAGTCTCTGGATCATGGCTGTGAATGAGATTACTTTGGTGCCTGAGGCAGTTCATGGGTGTGACTGCCTGGCCTTCTGAAGAGCAGGGGGTAGAGGGAGGGAGCCCTTACCGGACTCCACAAAGGCCTGGATAATTTAGTCAAAGAAACCCACATAACTGAGTTCTTCAGAGGATTCACTCATGGGTTCACCCATTATCTTTAAGGGAAAATGCTCTTATAGAATAACCAGACTATCTTAGTACTGCTATTAGTCTTAAAAACCAAACATTGTTTGAATGTCTGCTGTGTGCTTGCACTGTCTTAAGAATTGAATGTATTAGTTCAAATCTCTGACTTTCTGAAATTTCCAAGAGTCTCTATTACATACTGATCCCAAAATTGCTTTCCTACTTAAATGTTCCAAGTACACTATTTCATAGCTATCAGATCACATTTAGTATGATCATATGTGGTATCATATCATATTTGGTATGAAAATATTTTGATATGATAAGCACTTTTGTGCTACCTCTTTGGTACAAAGTGATGATTCTTTAAAAATTAAAAAAATTTATTTCAGCTTCCAACTGTAGAAATAACCAGTTATTTGACAGTAGCAAAGTATACTCATAATCAGCCACATTAAATATTTATTTGACTGGACTGATCTATAACTCAGTATGTTAAAATGGTTAACCTGGTGAACATATATGCATGACTGAAGAGACAGTGTATGTTAGTCAGTTTGATTTTTTATTTTGGGTCACACCCAGCAATGCTCCAGGGGTTTCTCCTGGCTCTGCACTCAGGAATTACTCCTGGCGGTGCTCAAGGATGCCGGGGACCATATGGGATGCCGGGATCAAACCCTGGTCGGCATGGGCCAGCTGCGTGCAAGGCAAATGCCCTACCCCTGGACTATCGCTCCAGCCCCCAATTTGATTTGTTTGTGGTGCCTGGAATCAAACCCGGTGTTTTGCCACTGAGCTCTATTCCCCATCCCCACCCCCGTTAGCTGACTTCCCTGTAAAGACAGTCACAACTCACTATCACATCAGGAACCAGCTGTGGGTCCTGACATAGACATCGTCTGGCAACCAGGAAACCCACACAATGAAAGAGAACATTTTTTTTCCTACTCTAGTTTAATGGGTTCTCACTACCAACTCACAGGTCAGTGAATAAGGCGTGATATGTTTTCTGTCTCATAATGCATTGCTCTGCAACACCAAAAAAGCTAGTTATGTCTAAATTCATATTAAAGCATGTGATACAATGCCCTTAGGTTTTGAGGGCTGCATATATTAACCTAGACTTAAAGGGAGAAGTCCCAGCATGAAATATAATATCCCAGTAGTTATTAGAATGCACAGTCTAGTCTTGAGGTGGACATTGAATTGTTGTGTGGCAAAGACTGAATCATGTATATCAGCACACCCGCATGAAATGGCGGATACATTCACTCACCTTCTGTACACGTTACTGAAACTTTCCCAAGATCAGTGCAACCAGCTTTAATGTACTTATTCCTTTTGTATTGGCATGACTTCCTATCATGTATAGCTATTAAAGCCATAGAGAGGACTAAAATAGGTTATTTCTGTAGATTTTTTAAGATAGGTATAGAAATATTTTACAGTACCATTTTTGCTATCTCAGAAATAATAATCCTTTTCTAAATATTTTGAGAGCTGGAATAAACTTGCCACAAAAAGAAATCAGCAGAGGATATCTAGCCGTGGTTCCAGTTGAATTATAGTTTTTTTGTTTATTTTATAAGACTATACTTATTTTTTTTTTTGTTACTCTCTCTAACTTGTGGCTTTGAACATAGAAAAATCTTCTTTGAGATTTAAATAGGTCCCTGACAAGATTAAAGAACTGAGGGACAGATGCTTTCATCTGAAACAGACTTTTACACAAATTCTGAAACTAATTTGGAAGTGATAAAAATTAATTTGCGCACTTTAATTGGAAGCAGCCCACTGCCTGGAAGAAAGGCAAGTGGTACAGGCAATTTAGTGTGGAAAGCTGATTGAATTTTTGTCAGGTAGGTATCTTGGACTTGGCCGCTTACCCTCCAGAGCCCCCTGTTTGCAATATATCACAGCCCATCTCTGACTGGTGTTCTTTAAAAAGGATCAATGCTATTCCTGTGGAATCCCTAGAGCCCCAAATTTCATTGATCTTGGGACTTGACATTTCTCATTACGTGCGGAGCTTCCAACAAGATAGTCACTAGATGGGCAAACCATCGCTTAGACTGTAGTCTGGACTGACCTCAGCTCAGATTTCAATCTGCTTTTAGATTGCATGCTCGTAAATGTTTCTATCAGATATGAAGTGTGCTCCAGAGAGAGCTTGTTGATGTGCCCATATGACATTTTAAACCTCATAGCGATAGGAAACTTCAAAGGAGAAATTTACTGTCCGAGGAATCACGCAAAGATTCATCTGTCTGACTTTGTTAGTATGCTTGCGCTCCGAACCGGTCTTTCAGCACATGGAAAGCACAAGCGCAAACTCTGAAATGAGAAACCCATTGAAGCAGTGACTCCAGCTGGACACACATCCCTTCCCTGGGCTCCCCATTGTGTGTGTTTCAGGGCTGGACACTGACCCTCCTGCCAGCCACAACCTGTCACTAAACATCTGCCAAACCACATCCACCCCTGCTCTGAAACAACTCTCCGCCTCCCACCACTAAGCAGTGGTGTTATCAGAGAGAAGGAAACACGGTCAGGGTACGCGGGTGTGTGTGTGTGTACGTCCACACTCTCATATGAATTAGATGACTTTGTCCCATTTCTCAGCCAGAAATTTGTATCAAGAGCTTATCCAGAATTTTATGTAGGATCAGAATTTTATGTAGGGTGTAAATATTAATCATCTTTCCCCTCAGTGTCAGAGGAAGTATAGCAGCACTTGGTGTAGAGATTGAGGGAAGTAGTATCATTTGTATCACTTTTCTTCCCGTTTTCATCAGTTTGATAGAGCGGGCACCAGTAACATCTCCATTCGTTTGGGAATAAGGTCCCATTGTTACTTTATATGGCATATCAAATACACCACGGGTAGCTTGCCAGGCTCTGCCTAGGAAAGTAGTACCCACGGATCAAACCTCAGGGCTTTACATGCGTGTCATGGACTCAACCACTTGAACTATCTCCTTAGCGCTGAATTTTTTAAGATAAGTCTTTTTTTTTTTTTTTTAGTTTTTGGGCCAGCCCTGGTGATAATCAGGTCCTAATCACTCAGGAATAACTCAGTAATTCCTGAGTGCAGAACCCTGGCTCTGCACTCAGGGTACTTCTAGTGGTGCTCAGGGGACCCTGTAGGATGCCAGGGATTGAACCCTGTAAATGCCCTCCCCACTGTACTGTGGCTCCAGCCCAGATAACTCTGAAATATGAGTCCTGATGAAACGACTTTAATTAAATCCCGTATTCTGAGGTTTCAAGTTGTAAATCTGACTTCCTGTAGGTAGGTGTAGACAGAATGAAAGCATCTTCAACAGTGATTGTTAAATGACTTAAGGGCCGCAGATGAAATCTTAATGTTGTACACCATCAAGAGCTTCATCTTCCAGCTTCAACAGGAAGCAAAGTGTAGGATCAGAAAGCACAGAAACTGTGATTTTTATTCAGTTCTAAGTCAGAGGGCCCCAAGTTCCTGTTGGCAATATTTTCCCCTAGATGAATGTTAAAGTAACAGGTACAGCAGCGAACACTCTGGCCGTTTTCCCTGATAGCCATAGGCAGTCACATTGGCAGACTCTGTCCTTATTAGCCTCCGAGTAAAGAAAAGCTTGATTCTTTCTCTTCAGCCATTTAGGAATTGTTGAATGACTGGATAAAAATGAGACGGGGATCTAACTTTACTTCCAAGATTCATCTATTTAAAGTTTCCAAATGCCCGCCCTGGGGAAAAGAGCCAAAATGTACAAGTTATTCACATATAAACCTTTGTCTTTAATGGTAATTCCTTCACACAGATGTTCTCTGGGGGAAATGGCTGCGGGAGGGAGGGTCTTCAAGTGGGGCCCTTCGAGGGGGCTTCACCTGCACCTCCCACTGCATTGGGCCCCCTTTGACCCTCAGCTACATCCATCAATTGGGATGTGACAGTGATCAATATTATTCCCAAGATTTTCAATGATTGTCCAGGGGGTGAGCATCTAACTCAAAATGAAAAAGAAAGGGTTAAAATACACTCTTCCCTGCTGCCTATTTTTTGTCTCCCAAAAAGCAATCTACCAAATTACATTTCATTTGTTCTTTAGCTTAAAGAAAGAGGCATTTGTTAAAATAATATCCCTTTGATCACCAGCTTCATTCATTTTATCCAAGAGTGATCTGGGAAGTTGTAAATGAAAAAAAGCAAACACATTTTTAAGAACATTTTTGAGTGGCAATTATTTTAAAATAAACCACTGTGAGGTACTGACAGTTACAAGATTGTTCATGATTTGAATTTCAGTCAAGTACAAATGTTCCAACACCCTCCCTTCACAATGCACATTTTCCACCACTGATGTCCCAGTTTTCATTCTGCTTACCCCCACCCTGCTTCCGACAGGCTCTCTCTCGCTCTCTCTCTCT
Source organism: Cryptotis parvus (assembly GCA_021461705.1). Lineage (NCBI taxonomy): Eukaryota > Metazoa > Chordata > Mammalia > Eulipotyphla > Soricidae > Cryptotis > Cryptotis parvus. Next base: position 6,148 of record JAJIBD010035362.1, read on the forward strand.
CTCTCTCTCTCTACTCTCTCTCTCTCTCTCACACAGACACGCACACACAGACAGACACTCCTATTTTGTCTCACTCTCTTTTGAGAGAGGCAAGTTTCTTTAAAAGCATTTCTTTAAGAGAAAAACATTATATTGCATAAATAATGAATATTTTATGCTTTGTTTTAATTTGCCTAAAAATAGAAACCAGATTTATTTTTACTTTCCCTATAATGCATATGGAGGCAAACGTCTAGGAGAACCTGTAGGGCTGCACGGCACCAACCTTTAGCGTGAGGGAACTTACCTGCCTTTATGACCAAACCTGCTTCCCTCGAGCTTCACCGCAGATGAGTTTACAGACAGTACCAGGTGTGATCCGTGAGCACAAAGAACGCTCCTGTAAATTTAGTAAACTTATAATTTCAGGATTTTCTCTCAAGATAAGCACTTCACAAATGATAGTAATATTTTTAAATTGTATCCAATATTTATTTTACCAGGGAACTTGGAATACCACCTTTAAAGAATAATTTCCATAATTCGTACATGTGCATTTCAAGGAAAATCCAAGATGTCTGACATACGCAAATGTCTCCCCACCATGTTTAAACACAGAATAGCAGTATCTGGCCTTTCATGTAGAGTAAATGGCAAACTAACCTAGGCCATTATAAGTTTCTCCCATCCTACAGCAAAAGAGATGCTACAAAAGCAAATGGAACCTGACAAATCTGAGAAAACATATTTAAAAAAAAATCTTGAGAGATGTTCCTGAGGAGATCAAAGATGGCTGGAGCTTCTGGTGGGCATTGGGACATGCCTGTCACCGTGTGTTAGTTCCACAGTGCTGTCAGTGGTAGTGGGACATGCACCGTCCCGGCACCACAGCAGCCCCAGAGTGCTAGTCCCTCCGCACATTGCCCAGCGCCCTTCCTCCAGGCCTCACTGCCCTGATAACTTCCGCTCTGTCAGCTTTAGTACACTGGCCCTTATGTACATTTTTTTCTTTTGGGTCACAACCGGCAATGCTCAGGGTTACTCCTGGCTCCTGCTCTCAGGAATTTCTCCTAGCGGTGCTCAGGGGACCATACGGGATAAAGTCGGAGTTTCCTAGTCAGCTGCTTGCAAGTCTGGCCTACCCGCTGGACTATCGCTCTGGCCCTGGCCCTTATGTATTTCCATCTGTGTCCCATACCTCCACAGTGGGAGCCAGAGGCGATTGCAGGACAGCCCTCATAGGAGACCGAGACCAAAGAACAGACAAGGTGGGGTGGGAGAGGTCCCCCTCGTCACAGATTATAAGACCATGAGGAAAAGCAAGCCGAGATGGAGAGGAATCTCAGGCACTTGTGTGCGGGAGATCATAAACTAAACAACCAAAGGAACGGTACACCAAAAATTCAGGGGCTGCTGGAGATGCGGGACACCCTCTAGGCTGAGCCTGCAGCATTATTCCCCTTACGACCCTTAACCTGTTGGTATTTGTCAGAATCAAGTTTGAGGTGTGTGGTTTCCTTTATGTGCTCTTCTCTCTCTCATTTCTCCTTAGAATGAGAATTATCCCTCAATAAAATAATTTATCCCCCAAAAAATATAGACCTTATTTCAAAAGGAAAAATATTGGCATGTAGATAAAGGAAAGGGAGCGTAAAGGTCACTGCAATGTTCTGCATTTCTCAGTCTAAGCAGATTTATAGAACTTCTTTAGTCTACTAATCTCATACAGTTCTTATAAATAGTCAATGTGTAATTAATTTTTAAAAATCGTTTAATTCTAAAAGCAGAAAATCATAGCTCTGATTTTCCCAACTTGAATTTGTAAAATTGGGAGAAAAAAATAAAATTGTCCAGTAATGTTCCTCACATTTATTTGTGCAGTGACCCCTTTAAGAGAACAAAAATAGAGTCAACAAAGCAAAAACTCTGATATAAAGAGAATGTTTAGGGGCCATATGAATCATAACTGAAGAAAGCGCTGAGTTAACACATAGTACTTTTTAAAGAATAATTCATTGTTAAATTGTGAGCATAGATTTCACAGAAAGATTTCATCTTATTTTCTAGTTAACAAATGTAGCATTAGAATATCTTCAAATTAAATCGGATTTATTTTTGCTTTTTGGGTCTGGCTGGTGTTGCTCCAGGAGTTCCTCTGGAGCTCTGGCTTGCAGGAATTACACCTGGCAGTGCTCGGGGATCGTATGGGATATCGGGGGGATCAAACGGAATCAGCCACATGCAAGGCAAATACCTTGCGCACTCTTTTCTACCACTCCAGCCCTGGCGAATTATATGTTTTAGAACTTTTCGTTCCTTCGAAAATTCCCACACATCCCAGAATACCTGGAGTCTATTTTAGTAAATTAATAAGTTGTAAAATTCTTAATGAGTTGTTAGATGGTCCAGTTATTACCTCACATATAAATGGAATGGTCAGTGATAAGCGACAATTAAAAATAATGGCATCTTATGTATGTACAAAGCATACATATGAGATACTCTTTGTAGAAAGAATACTGTAGAATTATTTAAAATTCCATTTAAACCATTTGAATGGAATACGCAAGTAGCTAGAAATGTTTAAAACGTTAGAGGTAGACAAGATGACTTTATAAGTGTGATATTAATGGAAAATAGAAATTTCCATTTAGAAGTACAGGGATAGTACATTGCATCAAGAAGTAGTTGTTGAATTTAGATACCAGGTGGTTCCAGGTCTAACTGCATTGTTACAGAATGGCTGCTTAGTCCTCATGAGCAGCTGCCTTCAAGCGCCACCAGGCGGAGTCCCTCACACCACTTCCACCTGCTAACCAGTTTCTGACCTTACACTCAAACGCTACCCACGAGTGGAGACCCTACCCTGTTCAAAGTCTGAAGTTACTCTCTGTCCTTTTTGTTTCCCTTTCCTCCCTACATAAGTACCCCAAGAGTTTTGAGACTCCTCTCTACTACAGTGGTCACAATAAGGTACTCTTGATCATGACACTTGTTCAACATGACATTTGTTCAACTGGGATGGTTTGCTTCTTCATACTGTGGATTCATCAGATACTCTGATTCCTTGTTATTCATATGCAGATATTTTCATCCATACTTAACTCTGCACACATGCACCTGTTTTCCCTCATACTTGTCACTATTGAGGGCTTCTGTGGTGCGGCATGATCTAAACAGTTCCACATTCTGCCTTCTTGGGGCCTTCCTAGGGACTTCTGGCATAGTGTTTAGTTGAACTTTAGCTTGGTTTGCATCATTAACTCAAAGGAAAATTAAAATAATCATCTCTTTTCTTCTTTACTTCCCTGCCAAAGTTTTATGCTTGAGCCTGTCGGGGAGATCTTAGGGATCACTTCTAAATGGGTAGAGGTGGGGGATTCAGAATTGAATTCTGCTCAATATTGCTAATCTCAACACTTAGATAGAGTGAATTAGTAACGCTGAGTAACCTTTATGGCCTTCTGTTCCTAGGCTGTGAAATAGGGTGACACTACCCTCTCAATAAATGTTGCCTAACTAAATAGCATATTAGAGACCTTGATGGGTTTGGTGTTGTTTGATAACAATAGTCAGGGAGAGAGGAAGTTGTGACCACTGTCTTGTCCTAAACTTGTTAAATTGACTTACCCCATATAAAAAAATTGTGGGTAGATATTTTATAGGTGAAGAAAAAATAATAACCGATTAAGTGACTCGTAGTCTTGTGGGTAAAGTACATGCCCTGAATAAACGTGTTAATGCTGGGTTTTGATTGTGGCAGCACGAGCAATAGACCCAAAGGTGTCCCACATGCAGTGGCAGTCATTGTAAGTGACTGTTGATGATGTTGCTCTTTGCTTCTGTAACTGGTCAGTCGTGACTTTGCTAATGCCAACCCCATGCAGGTGACTATCCCGCACCTCGAGCTGTCCTACCGCAGGCCATGACCATGAAGTTGTCTGTGTTTCCGTCTCGCCAGAACTTGGACTCGTCATCAGTGGTGCTAAGGTCAGAAAACGTTTCTTCCCTTATGGGTCTTTCAAGCTAGAGTTGATTGATGATTTGATTGTTTGTATTGGGGCCACACCTAGTAGTGTTCAGGGCTTGACTCCTGTCTCTTAGGAATTACTCCTGGAAAGGTTAGAGAACTTATAGGATGCCTGGGATTGAACTCAGGTTGGTCACATCAGGAACCTGTGACACCATCTCATCTTTGATTTATTCTATTTAGGAGACTCCTCAGAACCAATGTTCTCTTTAGCTATTTGCACTTTCTTCTTAGTATTTACTAGGAGAGAGAGTGAAGTGACAGACAGACAGATAGACAGAAAGAGAGCAAGATTTATGTGGTACTTGGTCAGCAGCCTTCTAACTAGAACTATAATTAGTTAAACTTAAGTACCACTATCACTTGATTTGTTGAAGATAACTCTTAAAGGCAAGAGGAAGGTTGGGGTGAGACTGGGATGCAAAGAGATTAGGTTGCTCAGAAGACTGAGTCACATTGCTCTGGCTCTACAAGCTAGCACTGTGAAGGTAGGTAGGGGAGAAAACATGATGTCTCGATTCTTCAGACTTCTTTTGTGGAAGAACTAAGGGATCCAGAAGAATCAGGGGACATGGAGTTCTAATTCAGATCAGATACCAGTTCTCCATGGGAAGGCTGAGCAGGAAGGAGCTGAACACTTCGGAAAACTGAAGGCAGAAGGCGTTGTATGGTGAGGTCGTCGAGGAAAGAGGTGAAGGGCCAACTATGGTGTTTGTGTTATTTTTTTATCACAGTTATGATGGGAAACCATTGATGTTTTGACAAGTGGTATTGAGGCATCAAATTGGGTTTTGGGTCCTAGATTGACTAATGAAAATTGATCTAGTGTCTAAAAGTAGAACATCTTCCTTCCATTTTTTGTTATATGGCGTGAATTGGGGGAGGAAAGGACCCATACAGGGCACCAGATAGGTGGCACTGTGGGCCAGGTGCTCGCCTTGCACGCAGCTACTGAGTTCATTTACACACCTTGTCTCCATGCTCTCACCTCAGAAGACATTTCTTTAGAGAGAAAAGTGTTTTTTCAGTCCCAAATGCTTGATTACATTGACTAATCACCTTTTACAATGCATGTAAGACAACAGAAAAGGTAAAACTTATGATTTGATAATAATATATTTGATACTGAAGTTAACATTTGGATAATATTAAATTAATTAGCAGTTGGTTGACCTGTTGAAATATTTCTGCTTAACCACATTAAAAGCAAACTAGAAAAGGTGATCTTTCATTTTTCCATAAGCGATGAACTATATCCCTTCTGTTCATATGGCGTTGTGAAGGAAAAACCAGAGGCACTTACTAAAATGAAAGTTGATGTGGGAGCTAGACTGAGCTAGATAGTACAGAGAGGTTAGAGCCTGCCTTGTGTGCAGCCAATCCGGTCAATCCAGGATTACATATGGTTCCTGAGCATATCCGGGAATGACACCTGAGTGCAGAGTCAGGTATAAGCCCTGAAGATGCTGCAGAGTGTGTGAAGAAAAGCTCAACAAGTTAGTGCGGTAAGTGTGCTCTGTTTGACATCAGTTACCCTTGCCCACAGCTTTGTTGTTCCCCTACCTACAGCGATAGGTGTTTCACACTGCGTTATGATTTGAGGATGTGTAGAGACTAGCGTGTGCCTTGTCATCACCCGTGATCTGACTGTGATGTCTCCTCTACTCCAGAGGGCCCTTACTAAATCCACACCATCACTGGAGATTTACTAAGAGCTTTCTTGAAGGACCTGAAAATTGTTTGTTCCGTAGCCTGATTTCTGCCAATCGTGAGGGCACTGTATAATATACTATGAGCGAGGCGTTCAGCAATTTCAGCATCAATAGAGGAAACTTCTGAGAACAAATGGAGATCAGTGATTCAACCGCGGGTGAAACTGCATGTTTTATGTTAACTGGGAACCAAGGCAGTAGTTGAGGTTGCCTAAATAACCATAAATGATTTGCGAGTGGAATTTCTCTGGGATACTGACAGAGTATGTGCTTGTTTAAGGCATATTAATTCATGTAGTTTGCTGCTTTGAACAGCAAGAGTTCACTTATCCCCAAATAATGAATCAAATGAATTAGACTTTGGATATCTAAGTGAACGGTTTGTTGTTGTTGTTGGTGATGATGTGTTGTTTATCTTTTCTTTGAAATTGGATGTCACAGCGATGCTTAGGAGTTACTTCTGGATCTGCACTAGAAATTACTCATGGCAGTGCTCTGTGAACCATATGGGGTGCTAGGAATGATCCCCAGATTGACTGCATGCAAGGCAAATGCCCTCCCTACTGTACTATCAGCTGGCCCAGAGTGAACTGTTGTTTTGAATAGAGGTTAGACCCAAAGGTTTTTTGAAGCTCTTTTTATAAACAACTCTTTGAATACTGCACCCCGTATTAAAAGTTTTCCCATTGCATTGTTAAAGAATCTCTTGAATCCTTGACCCAGGATCGCATAGACCATTCTGCCCTCTGTGAACGAAAGATTTTTCGTTCTTGGATTAGCGATTAAAAAACCCTTTTAGTGGGCTATTGCCATCTGTTCTACAGACCTTAATGTTGCTAATATTCAGAACTTAGCAAAGCAGGATAGTTTTTTAGAGTTCTTCCTGGATTTGATGGTGATACTCTCTTTGGGACTTCTATTCTGTATTATAAGTTTTAATCCCTTATCCTTTATTTATGGAAGTAGTTTGGAGGGAATTTCCACAGTTAACCAGATTTTGAGAATCTCCTCTGGAACAATAACTTGGCAGGGGAATTACCGCAAGGGAATAGCACGGTGTGCTTCTCAGCAGTGACCATTGACCACATGAGACAATCTGAAAAATTGTTCACTTTCCTTCACACTCTTCTGAAGGCCATTCTCCTGAGTAGCGGCGGCCCAGAACCTGGTGACTGGAGGGACAATGGTGTAGTAGGAGTCTAGCAAACCTGTGACTTCAAGCAGCTGTACGAAATACCTGGATGTGATGCGGCATTAGAGCAATGGACTTATCCCATGATCAGAGGTGAGCCGCTGGGGAGCAATAAGCGTCCCTTTGGGGCGTCCTACAAAGCTCCTGACACTGTATCCCAGGGACATGAATGGCAAAAATAATTCCTTCCATCCAGGTGGAGAATGACTTACATATAGAAAGAGTCAGTGGAGGAAAGGAGAAGGGCCATGAGAAAAGTTCGTCAGGAGAAAGCAGAGGAGGAGAAACTGGGGAGAGGGAGGGATGAAGAGAGAATTGGGTGTAAAGAGGAGAGAGTATGTACAGACAATGTTCTTTTCCTGCAACAAAGAAATGCCCAGATTTCTTTGTTCTCCAGATCCACAGCCAGCCTCAGACAGGCCTCCCTGAACTCATCCACCACCTACTGCTGTTGTGGGTCATTAACATGCAGTGACCAGTCGGTTCGGAATGGACCATGTGTGCACACACGCCAGATGTGTCATGGGCCCCTCAACATCTTGATTTATGTAATAATCACTCCATGTGATCTTAACTAGCCAGAATCCCAAACCCAGGGCACATCTCAGGTCTTGCCTTCACATCATGGAATGGTACATCTGACCAGGTTTTTCAGTAGAGGCTGAACTTAGTGCAGTGTAACTCCTCCTCTGATTTTGCCTTTGGTGGTTTTAGTTTGTGGGAGGACCGTGCCCAGCAGTACAAAGTGCTGTCCTCATAGCTGTATCTGTTTAGGGGGAATTCACTCCCAGTGTTGCTCAGGGACCCCAGAAGTGTTTGGTGCAGGGATCAAAATCCAGGCTACTCCATGAGGCCACCCACTTCTCTTGCATGACCATGGCCGCTGGGCTGTTTTGCTCTGGACTTAGCATTTGTTTTCAAAGCTCAGAGGCACTCACTTATTAATTGAAATGCCCCCTCTTCCCACTCATCAGCTGTATATAATTTTGTCTTACTGTATCAATTTTTATGTGTTTTTCTAAAACATGGAACTCTTTTTCTTAGAGATAGCTAGTAACAATTTTAATTGATTTACATGTCTTTTTTTTTTTTTGCTTTTTTGGGTCACACCGGAAGTAATCAGGGTTCTCCTGGCTCTGCACTCAGAATTACTCCTGGCAGTGCTTTCGGGAGACATATGGAATCCCTGAGGATCGAACCGGGTAGCATGAACCGACCATGCGTGCAAGGCGTGCTCCTTTTTATGCCTTCTTTTTAAAATCTTTCTCCAGTTTGTGAAGGTCTTTTCTCTTTGCTAGACTTTTAGAATTTACTATTAAGAAAATAATATTTAAGGATGAAATCTGTGGCTTCTAATTTTTTTGATGTCAATTCACAGTCGAGTGCAATTCTTTCAGTTGGGAGGAATTGTTATAACTGTGGTCACAGTCGAGTGCTTATGCGGGGAGGCGTGTAACTTTTTGGCTCATTGCCAGGCTTTGGTCTGTAAATACTCAAGGATCATATGCTGTACACGGGGCCACCTGAAATGCGGCCGAGCTACACACTCAATCCACTGGGCTTTCTCAGGCCCTTCAGATTTCCTTATTTTAAAAAGTAAATTTAATGTATAATTTAATGAGGAATGCCTCATTTTTGCTGAGTGAACTATAAATATATATATATATATGAATACTATTTTTAGCATATTGGCCTTCAAATATAATTGTTGAGACTTATGTAATTAATTTAACAAGGTATCATTAGATTTACCAACAGAGTGCTGAAGTCATTTCAAAATTACTAGAAAAAATAAATAAAAAGTACTAAAGACAGTACAGTGTGCCGGGTGTTTGCCTGGCATCGGCAGCCCGATCTGATGCATCGATATGGTCCCCCTGAGTGTTTACTTGAGAATAATTTCCACGATGTTATAATACAAACAGAGCCAGAGGAGTAAACCCTATCATCACCAGGTGTGCACTCTCCCCCCACCCACTAGAAATAATCATCTTGTGATTTAGTTTGGAAGACATCTATTTATAGCAAGCCCTAAAAAGAATGAAGAAAGAAAATGTGATCATTTAGATGATTCCAGAATACCATAGTCCATGTTTAGAATAAATAGAAATAAGTTTATCTGTAATGTACAGATATATACAGATATATATCTAACTAACATATATAGGTGTTTCTGAATTTTTAAAATAATATTAATAGAGTGATTTTGTACTCTCTGACATTAATGTTTGCATAATGGTGGCAGGTGTTATAGCATTATAAATTAATTACTGTGCATAGTACTGAGGCTATATGATGAAATTAATGGCACGAAGGCTGAAATGTGAGAATAATTGTGTATTAGGAAAGCAAAGAACAGGATAACAAGTATGTAATTATCTCTTCTTGAGTTGGGGAAGGTAGACAAGACTCTGGGTTATTTCAATTCAGATCAAGAACTTTGTGGTTTATGGCCCAAAACCATTGGGGAGTGGGGTAAGGTGGGAAGAAGCAAAAAACCAGTCAAATGCTATTCAACAATAAATATTAATTCTGGGCCAGAAAGATGCTTGCAGGGATCCGCAGCACTTGCTTTACTGCGGCCAAACCAAAGTTTGGTCCCTAACACCACATATGGTCCCCTGAGCACCAACAGAAATGATTCCCTGAGGATAGAACCAGGAGTAAGCTGCCTTGAGCACTACTGAGTGTAGCTCCCAAAGCAATCAACAACCAGCAAAGGAAGAGACATAAGAAAGTAGATCCTGCTGTTTGCAGCACCATCAGGTGAACCTAAAGATTCGCATGCTAAATAGACTTGTAAACAACAGAGGCCATATGGTTTCACTTACTTACTGCACATATAGAAAAAAGAAAGAAATGGATGAACTAAATAAAGTAAAAAAAACTCTTAAACTAGGGTGATGAGTGGCAATAAAGGGAAAGGGAATGATAAAATGGAACAAATAGGACAGTTGTGAAGGATGGGAATTAGACTTTAGTAGTATATTTATATATATAGTTTATATATATATATATATATATATATATTTTATATATGGTATATTTAAATCCAGCATTTATTGATGAACCGCGTGGCGAATAGAGTCAACAACACCGAAAACCAGAGATCCAGAATTTCAACAACCAAACTTTAAAGGATGCCTGTGAAGGTTATACATGCTGGATTTTGAGATGACTACAAGAGTATGCTACCCGCCTTGCGGCAAAAGCCTGGCAAACTACCGTGTCATATTTGATATGCCAGATATCAGTAACAATTATAGTTATTCCATGACCCAGTCTAATGGTTTGAGGCTCTTTATGTTCCTGGAGCAAGCAGATTGCCCTTGGGCTCTACTTGCATGAGACAGGACATATGGAGATGTTACTGGTATCCGCTCGAGCAAATCGATGATGAACGGAAGATAGTGATGGTATATTTATATATAGTATATTTAGTTCATTTTCAATGGTATACCAGTAGCATGTAACTTTATAATGCAGTGATTACTTCGTGTTAGAGAATAATGAATTATAGAGGCTAGAAAGATAGCTCAGGGCCGAGCGATAGCCCCAGCTGGTTGGGCGTTTGTTTTGCAACGCTGTCGCGGCCGTGCTGGCCTGGTTCGATCCGGCATCCCATATGGTCCAGCACCGCCAGGAAGTAATTCCTGAGTGCACCAGGAGTAACCCCTGAGCACCGGTGTGACCCAAAACGCAAAAAAAAGAAAAAAAAGAAAGAAAGAAAGAACTCATGCAGCTAGAGCATTTGCTCTGCATTGGGAAGCCCAGGTTTGATCCCCAGTGTCACATGGTCCCCAAACACTGAACCGTCCCTGCAAGCAATCCACTCAGCCGAGAAGTATCCACCACTGCAAAAGTAAAAGTAGAAAACCAACAAGGTTGGGTGGTTGGTTCAGGCAATATGCTCTAGATACAAAACATGACCCAGAACTAATAGAAAAGTGGGTATGGCACTTGCCTTGTATGAGGAAGACTGGGCTTCAGTCCCCGGCACCATAATTAATTCCGTGCACTGCCAGGAAGCCCTGAGCACAGAGTCAGGAGAAGTAAAGTCAATAAATAAAGAATAAATTTAAAGTCATAAAAATAAATAAAATGTTAACAAAGCCTTGCTTTAGGCTTGAGAAGAAAGGGCAGAGATCAGAGAGCAGGTGTGAAGTCTCTCAGGGAATATCAGAGGGGAGTGAAGAAAGCTACTAATCCCGTCTTACTTCAGTTTTAGTTTCTACTCAGTTTTAAATCTCATCCTTGACCTAAATTTCTTGTGTTGTTTTATAATGTTGCTGTAAGTACACGTGTACATAGTTACATAGTGGTAAGTATTGAAACTCTGTACAAGGTGTTTACTTGTAACAGATTCTGTGTCACTCCAAAGTCCAGGTGTGTGGGGAGAGAGGGGGCTTTCCTTGGAAAGTCTGCAATCCTTTTCATCCTACAGTGGCCTCAGTGCCGGGCAGTAGTCCAGCAGGGAGGCATTTGCCTTGCATCCAGCCAACCTTTGATCCCTGGCATCCCACATGGTCCCTGAGCACTGTCGGGAGTAGTTCTGAATGCACAGAGTGAGTAACCCTGAGGCATCACCGGGTATGAACCCAAAAAATTTAAGATGTAGTAAGTTGGAGATGGTGTTTGGCGAGTGTCCAGGATGCCAAGGGACCGAGGTGATTTTTCTATCCCTCTTGCTCCTGTGTCTGCTTTCAGGACTCTGATCACGGGCATGGCTTCTGGTAGCATCGTAGCTTTTAATATAGATTTTATCGGTGGCATTACGAGGCATCAGAACAGATACTGAAGAGAGATGAAGAGCCAGAAGCCAAAGTAAAAGTCTGAGAGAAACGAGTGCATGGAAAGAGCAATATTCTGGTGGATAAAACTGCCATCGGCCTCCGTTTGTACATCCCATCACACCCAGAAATACTGTACATTGTAGCTGTACATTGTGTCAGCGGCCCTCTTTCCTCTGTGTGTTTTTCACGACTGAAAACCAGCTGCTGCCAAGCCAGCTTATATCATGTAAATTATATGAATTAGGGAGATGTTTTGGTAATTATTTCATATATGTTGTTCATGGAGAAAAGGCTGTAGACGTGTCACAAGAGACTTTCAGACGATTCCGAGGAACCTTTAACCAGTTGTCACAAAGTTCAAGCTTTGAACCTAACCTGCATCCCATTTCCAGCCTCTTTTCGAAGCTGAGAAAAAACAAAACAAAACAAAACAGAACAAAACCACGTTTGATACGTACATCAGATGCATCTTATTTAAAGGGATACTTTTGTAAAGTAAACCTTGTATGAAGCAAAAAATGTTTCTTATTTTACTGTGGAGTTGCAACTATGTTCTTGAATCCTGATGTCTTGATGGAACAGGGTGATCACACTTGGAAACAACCCGGTCGGGCCACCTATGGGAAAGGGATCGAGTTTGGGTCTCAGCAGTTTTGACATTTTCACCAAATATTGTTTGCTTTTTAAACTCTAAATTCATCCCTTCTGAGGAAAATTTGCTCATAAAAAAATTTTGGATACTCAAGCCATTATTTGCCATTGGAGGTACTTTATATAAAGAAATTTCAAGCCCTTCCAGTCATCATTTGATGAGACAGCAGGAAGGGAACTTAAAGGAATGAGGGCCTAGGTTTCCTCTTATAGGAAGTAGATCCTTAGTTCCATAGATAAGGCACCCTGATTCTGGACCTATCTTCCAGTGTGAGTCTCCTCGGCTCACACGTTTTACTCTCAAGAGGAGAATCCAATGCTAACTCTTTGGAGGTTCCCCGCCCCTCCTCCCTTTATTCTTAAATAGCTTAGTTTCTTTAATAACAAGTTGGACTTTATTATAACTATACCTCAAAGTTATTCTTTTAGGTTCTTGTGAAATTCTCACCTAAAGCCACATTCTTAGCCTAAGGCATGCATCTTTTCTCTATATAAAATGATGCGCTCAAATGATTTTTTCATAACGTTGGCACTGATCAAGTTATACGCCAGGGGTATATACCTTTATTCATGTTTCTTCTTTTGTATATTTGGGACTGTATCGTCATAGATGGACATATCGTAGTCGGTGGGTGCTATGAGGCATGTTACAGGAATGTAATTTTCTCTGAATTTACACTCATTGCAGTCATTTATTTAAAAAGATAAAAACAAGATAATGGGGTTCTTTGTGTTGGCACTTGCACCAGAAACATATCATTATTTATTGACGTGATTACTTCTTCGTTATCCACCTTGTACTAGTAAGTTTTAGCACTGAATTCCTTCTTTATCGTTGTTTGTATTTATGAGATTCTGAAATTCTGGAATCAGCGAAAGATTAAGTTATTCATCCTCAGGCTGTACTTCATATCTTAAGTTTGTAGCAGAATTGGAAGGATACTCACATCCGGAAGACATGTTCATCCCTTATCTTGAGATCATAGTGAAATATTTTGGATATATAAATTTTAACCTTTGTAACCATATTTTATTGCAAAGATGTAAAATATGCCAGATTGTTGTGAGTTGGAAATAAAAAAAAAAAGAAAAATAAAATATGCAAAGAATTCACTGATTGTTTCACATGGCCTCTGCTATGTCACTCAGTACTCATTGTGTAAGAATCATCATCACCTAAAAGCCAACAGCAGCTTAAGATCCGAACCACAGTCCTAACGAGAGGGACTCTAATTTGCTGAACTGCGAGCAACTTTGCTGGACCTTCTGGCAGGATTAGGAGCCATTACCAGAGGGAAGCAGCCGTCATCGTTTCTGCGTAGTCCACTTTGGGAGGCTATTTTCAGTTATCCCATTGCTTCTTATCCAGAAGGAACTAAGGGCAGGTGATTTGGTGAATGGGTGTAATTGCTCATTCCACTTGGGATTCTGGGTACAGCTCTGAATCACACTTCTCAATTGGTCAGCTGGGTAAGACATAAACAGAGACCCGGAGGAGCGGAGCAGCTGTCACCTACACGGGGGTGGTGGAACTGTGCCGGTAAGCTCAGTCTCCAGCTAGTGCTGGGATACTGACGCGGCTGCCAGTTCCTGCCAGCCACAGTGCCAGTACAGAAGGCAGGGGCAGAAATTACTTCACTCCCGTCATCTTTTCCTGCCCTCAACCATCCTAACCAGACCTGCCCCTCCACTAGCCTTTTCACAGTCACTCAGACTCCCTAGTGGTCCCCACCACCTCCCTCCAGCGCATCACCAGACTGTCACTAAACCCTTGACCATGTGCAGACCTCCTCCCTGCTCCTGCAAAATCTAGCTCCATCCTTTTCCATCTGCTGCTTGGGGGCTTCCAAAATTCTGCGGTTCTGGCAGGAAGATCACCCTGAGCTTATTTAGGGAAGGCTTGGTCACCTTGTGCTTTCAAAGCTTAGTTTTGGCTCTAGGTTCAGGATAGCTCCTGAAGAGCCTCCTGGGGTATAAGTGCTGGGGATCAAACCTGGCTTAGCCACAGGTAAGGCAAGAGCCCACCCTCATGTACTGTTCTCTAATTGGCGGAGCTGTTTAGAGCAGAACCAAGGACTCTGTCCTAAATGTTGCCATCTTGGGCACAGTTTCACCCACATTACTCAGAGACAGTTCAAATTTAGAAGAATTTGAAGTCCTTCAAGAGGGAAACACTTCTTCTTACTTCCACTGAGTCCAGCAACCCTGCAGCTTTAAGTCCCTGAAGACTCCGCCCCCTTCCACCCATACTTTTCTGCACTCAACTGTTCTATCAGAAAGATCACCAATGCCGATATCTGCTTTGAGTTCTAAGTTGAACAAAACTGTTTTGGTGATGCACAGGCCTGCTGATGGGCCAAAGGTGCTCCTCGGTCACATATACTGGCTGTGACAATGATAGCAGTTCTCCAAGACTAATTTCTGCCCCATGCAGAATGCTACTCTATTATCAAACATATTTTTATAGCAAAAGCACAGTAATCGCTCAAAAGACACTTCATAAGGTGAGAGAAAGCTCAGTGAACCGAGTACCATGTTCGGTGGTCTGTTGGCCCATCTTCACAGAGAATGGACTCTGATGACAGACCCACCTACAGCCTCAAAACAAAAAATCAATAATAAAGTTTCATTGCTTTGGAACTGTTTACTTTACCTGAGGGAAAGGGTGCCAAGAGTTGCTCCTCATTCTGGATCCTAATTAGTTATAATTAATTTGTCTATTAAATGGCAGTGGGGGCAAAAAAGAATCAACAGTGTTGTTCTAAGTACATCAAAATTAGGGGCCAGGCGATAGCCCACAGTGATGGCGTTTGCCTTGCATCACGGCCAGCCCATGCCAGCCCAAGTTCAATCCCAGCATCCCATATGGTCCCCGAGCACACATAGAGTAATTCCTGAGTGCAGGCAGGAAAACCCCAGCGCGTGCTGGGTGCTGTTAAAAAGCAAAAAAAAAAAAGTTCTGTCAAGTACCTATTGGAAGAGGCTGGTCACCGTGGCATCCACAGTGACCAGAAACTTCTGCCCTCCATCATCATAGAGGGTTCATTTTTTCCTTACCATCTGATAGGCACCTCTAGATGGTGATGATTCCCTCCATTCTTTACGAGTTCACTCATTTGCCTTCAGGCCTTGGGACTGTCCAAACACGTGATCTCTATGTTTGGTGCCCTGAGTATAAACATTGGTCAGCCTTTCCAATATCCAAGATATACTTGAAAATTATTAGTATTTCTCTCTTTTCTCACCACCCCTCCCAGCTTTTGTTTTAGGGCACACCTGCTGCATGCCGCGGGGCTACTCTCAGCTCAATGCTGAAAGGTCATGAGTGCCAGTCTTGAACTGGGGACTTCACAAGCAAGTGCTCCAGCTCGAAGCCACAGTTGTGATTCTAAAGAATTTGTATATTCTGAAGTAAGCAAGAGACATCGTGTCTTCTGGTATAATTACTCTGCACATAAAAATCGGCATTTTAGCAGCCACATTCTCCATCCCGGAGAGCAGGCATATTGCAGTCAGTCCTTAAGATCATGCAAAGTAAAGAGCATTTGCCAGCTGTAAGTCACTCCCAGACCTCAACTCTCAGCTGAGATACAAATGTCTCTTCCTCT
>JAJIBD010035363.1:0-35875 GCA_021461705.1 Cryptotis parvus
AAACAATGCCAGGAGTAATCTCTGGTGCAGAACCAGGAGCAAGTCCTAAATGCTTCCGGTTGTGTCCCCAGCCATCTCAGGCATAATAATATAGAAATATAGTATACTTTTTTTCACCTGTTATCTTCTTTTTTCCTTTTTTAAAAGACTTTATTAAACACTGAGATTTACAAAGTTGTTCACAGTATAGTTGTTTCAAGTATTCAATGTTCCAACAGCAGTCCCACCACTAATGTGCCCTTACCCCACCAAAGACCCTCATTTCAATCAACCCCCATCCCCCATGCCTGTTCCTTAGCAGGACTAACTATATTGCCTATTACACCATATATCTCGGAATGGTGCTACTAAAGTCATGACCTTTCTGCTGGATGGTCACATGTGAATTATACCATCTGTGTTATTGCTTTCACTTATTGAACTTAGTGGGGCATCCCTCAATTTT
This sequence comes from Cryptotis parvus, assembly GCA_021461705.1. Taxonomy (NCBI): domain Eukaryota; kingdom Metazoa; phylum Chordata; class Mammalia; order Eulipotyphla; family Soricidae; genus Cryptotis; species Cryptotis parvus. The sequence goes on from JAJIBD010035363.1 coordinate 446, forward strand.
TTACAAAGATGTTCATGTTAATTTCTTATAAATATTCAATATTCATTTCAAACCTACCACCATTGCAAACTATGGACGATAATTATTTCCAAATTATCCCAACAACTGCTTGAATCTGTCCTAAGAAAACAGTCAATAATTTATTTTATATTGCTTCTTAGCTAATTTGCTGGATGCATGGTCGTGGAAATATTTCCTTAGAAGTTATTGAGGATCATTAATCTCATGATAAGTTATTGGGCCATTAAGCCCTTTTATGTAATAAATTACAGATATATTCTTACAGAATAAGCATTGTGACTACATGCTTTATTATTGGGTGCCTTATACTTAGCCTATTAAATGTGGTATGATACTTAGTATGTCCAATATCCTAGAGTTTGAGATGTCCAGGAATTCCAGAGATTGTAACTGAGTTTTTCAACAGATTCACTCATGGGTAGGGCTTGCCAGAACAGTGGAGTCTGTGGCAGTTGTGGAATGTGGAGGTTTTTTGTTTCTGGGGCTGTTGGGATGAGTCAGACCTAAACCCTTCTCCCTCCAGGGGCTCCTGTGTTCATCCTGGCACCAGGAGGACTAGGAACATCTCTGCCACTTACTGGTCTTATATATGAGTCTCTGGATCATGGCTGTGAATGAGATTACTTTGGTGCCTGAGGCAGTTCATGGGTGTGACTGCCTGGCCTTCTGAAACAGGAGGTAGAGGGAGGAGCCCTTACGGACTCCACAAAGGCCTGGATAATTTAGTCAAAGAAACCCACATAACTGAGTTCTTCAGAGGATTCACTCATGGGTTCACCCATTATCTTTAAGGGGAAAATGCTCTTATAGAATAACCAGACTATCTTAGTACTGCTATTAGTCTTAAAAACCAAACATTGTTTGAATGTCTGCTGTGTGCTTGCACTGTCTTAAGAATTGAATGTATTAGTTCAAATCTCTGACTTTCTGAAATTTCCAAGAGTCTCTATTACATACTGATCCCAAAATTGCTTTCCTACTTAAATGTTCCAAGTACACTATTTCATAGCTATCAGATCACATTTAGTATGATCATATGTGGTATCATATCATATTTGGTATGAAAATATTTTGATATGATAAGCACTTTTTGTGCTACCTCTTTGGTACAAAGTGATGATTCTTTAAAAATTAAAAAATTTATTTCAGCTTCCAACTGTAGAAATAACCAGTTATTTGACAGTAGCAAAGTATACTCATAATCAGCCACATTAAATATTTATTTGACTGGACTGATCTATAACTCAGTATCTTAAAATGGTTAACCTGGTGAACATATATGCATGACTGAAGAGACAGTGTATGTTAGTCAGTTTGATTTTTATTTTGGGTCACACCCAGCAATGCTCAGGGGTTTCTCCTGGCTCTGCACTCAGGAATTACTCTGGCGGTGCTCAAGGATGCCGGGGACCATATGGGATGCCGGGGATCAAACCCCTGGTCGGCATGGGCCAGCTGCGTGCAAGGCAAATGCCCTACCCCCTGGACTATTGCTCCAGCCCCCCAATTTGATTTGTTTGTGGTGCCTGGAATCAAACCCCGGTGTTTTGCCACTGAGCTCTATTCCCCATCCCCACCCCCGTTAGCTGACTTCCCTGTAAAGACAGTCACAACTCACTATCACATCAGGAACCAGCTGTGGGTCCTGACATAGACATCGTCTGGCAACCAGGAAACCCACACAATGAAAGAGAACATTTTTTCCTACTCTAGTTTAATGGGTTCTCACTACCAACTCACAGGTCAGTGAATAAGGGTGATATGTTTTCTGTCTCATAATGCATTGCTCTGCAACACCAAAAGCTAGTTATGTCTAGAATTCATATTAAAGCATGTGATACAATGCCCTTAGGTTTTGAGGGCTGTATATATTAACCTAGACTTAAAGGGAGAAGTCCCAGCATGAAATATAATATCCCAGTAGTTATTAGAATGCACAGTCTAGTCTTGGAGTGGACATTGAATTGTTGTGTGGCAAAGACTGAATCATGTATATCAGCACACCCGCATGAAATGACGGATACATTCACTCACCTTCTGTACACGTTACTGAAACTTTCCCAAGATCAGTGCAACCAGCTTTAATGTACTTATTCCTTTTGTATTGGCATGACTTCCTATCATGTATAGCTATTAAAGCCATAGAGAGGACTAAAATAGGTTATTTCTGTAGATTTTAAAGATAGGTATAGAAATATTTTACAGTACCATTTTGCTATCTCAGAAATAATAATCCTTTTCTAAATATTTTGAGAGCTGGAATAAACTTGCCACAAAAAGAAATCAGCAGAGGATATCTAGCCGTGGTTCCAGTTGAATTATAGGTTTTTTTTGTTTATTTTATAAGACTATACTTATTTTTTTTTTGTTACTCTCTCTAACTGTGGCTTTGAACATAGAAAAATCTTCTTGGAGATTTAAATAGGTCCCTGACAAGATTAAAGAACTGAGGACAGATGCTTTCATCTGAAACAGACTTTTACACAAATTCTGAAACTAATTTGGAAGTGATAAAAATTAATTTGCGCACTTTAATTGGAAGCAGCCCACTGCCTGGAAGAAAGGCAAGTGGTACAGGCAATTTGTGTGGAAAGCTGATTGAATTTTTTGTCAGGTAGGTATCTTGGACTTGGCCGCTACCCTCCAGAGCCCCTGTTTGCAATATATCACAGCCCATCTCTGACTGGTGTTCTTTAAAAGGATCAATGCTATTCCTGTGGAATCCCTAGAGCCCCAAATTTCATTGATCTTGGGACTTGACATTTCTCATTACGTGCGGAGCTTCCAACAAGATAGTCACTAGATGGGCAAACCATCGCTTAGACTGTATCTGGACTGACCTCAGCTCAGATTTCAATCTGCTTTTAGATTGCATGCTCGTAATGTTTCTATCAGATATGAAGTGTGCTCCAGAGAGAGCTTGTTGATGTGCCCATATGACATTTTAAACCTCATAGCGATAGGAAACTTCAAAGGAGAAATTTACTGTCCGAGGAATCACGCAAAGATTCATCTGTCTGACTTTGTTAGTATGCTTTGCGCTCCGAACCGGTCTTTCAGCACATGGAGAAGCACAACGCAAACTCTGAAATGAGAAACCCATTGAAGCAGTGACTCCAGCTGGACACACATCCCTTCCCTGGGCTCCCATTGTGTGTGTTTCAGGGCTGGACACTGACCCTCCTGCCAGCCACAACCTGTCACTAAACATCTGCCAAACCACATCCACCCTGCTCTGGAAACAACTCTCCGCCTCCCACCACTAAGCGGTAGGTGTTATCAGAGAAGGAAACACGGTCAGGAATGCGGGTGTGTGTGTGTGTACGTCCACACTCTCATATGAATTAGATGACTTTGTCCCATTTCTCAGCCAGAAATTTGTATCAAGAGCTTATCCAGAATTTTATGTAGGATCAGAATTTTATGTAGGGTGTAAATATTAATCATCTTTCCCCTCAGTGTCAGAGGAAGTATAGCAGCACTTGGTGTAGAGATTGAGGGAAGTAGTATCATTTGTATCACTTGTCTTCCCGTTTTCATCAGTTTGATAGAGCGGGCACCAGTAACATCTCCATTCGTTGGGAATAAGGTCCCATTGTTACTTTTATATGGCATATCAAATACACCACGGGTAGCTTGCCAGGCTCTGCCTAGGAAAGTAGTACCACGGATCAAACCTCAGGGCTTTCATACGTGTCATGGACTCAACCACTTGAACTATCTCCTTAGCGCTGAATTTTTTAAGATAAGTCTTATTTTTTTCTTTTTTAGTTTTTTGGGCCAGCCCTGGTGATAATCAGGTCCTTATCACTCAGGAATAACTCAATAATTCCTGAGTGCAGAACCCTGGCTCTGCACTCAGGAATTACTCCCTAATGGTGCTCAGGGACCCTGTAGGATGCCAGGATTGAACCCTGTAAATGCCCTCCCCCACTGTACTGTGGCTCCAGCCCAGATAACTCTGAAATATGAGTCCTGATGAAACGACTTTAATTAAATCCCGTATTCTGAGGTTTCAAGTTGTAAATCTGACTTCCTGTAGGTAGGTGTAGACAGAATGAAAGCATCTTCAACAGTGATTGTTAAATGACTTAAGGGCCACAGATGAAATCTTAATGTTGTACACCATCAAGAGCTTCATCTTCCAGCTTCAACAGAAGCAAAGTGTAGGATCAGAAAGCACAGAAACTGTGATTTTTATTCAGTTCTAAGTCAGAGGGCCCCAAGTTCCTGTTGCGCAATATTTTCCCCTAGATGAATGTTAAAGTAACAGGTACAGCAGCGAACACTCTGGCCATTTCCCTGATAGCCATAGGCAGTCACATTGGCAGACTCTGTCCTTGTTACCTCTGAGTAAAGAAAAGCCTTGATCCTTTCTCTTCAGCCATTTAGGAATTGTTGGAATGACTGGATAAAAATGAGACGGGATCTACTTACTTTAAGATTCATCTATTTAAAGTTTCCAAATGCCTGCCCTAAAAGAGCTTCAAAATGTAATGTATTAATTCACATAGTAAACCTTTGTCTTTAATGGTAATTCCTTCACACAGATGTTCTCTGGGGGAAATGGCTGGGGAGGGAGGGTCTTCAAGCTGGGGCCCTTCGAGGGGGCTTCACCTGCACCTCCCACTGCATTGGGCCCTTTGACCCTCAGCTACATCCATCAATTGGGATGTGACAGTGACAGAATATTCCCAAGATTTTCAATGATTGTTGGGGTGGGTGACATCTGTCCCTCGTAATGAAAAAAAAAGGGAAAGAAAATACACTTTTCCCTGCTGCCTATTTTTGTCTCCAAAAGCACTAAATTACATTTCATTTGTTCTTTAGCTTAAAGAAAGAGGCATTTGTTAAACAATATCCCTTGATCACCAGCTTCATTCATTTATCCAAGTGATCTGGGAAGTTGTAATGGAAAAGCAAACACATTTTTAAGAACATTTTTTGAGTGGCAATTATTTTAAATGAACCACTATGAGGTACACAGTTACAAGATTGTTCATGATTGAATTTCAGTCATACAATGTTCCAACACCCATCCCTTCACAATGCACATTTTCCACCACTGATGTCCCAGTTTTCATTCTGCCACCCCACCCTGCTTCCGACAGGCTCTCTCTCTCTCTCTCTCTCTCTCTCTCTCTCTCTCTCTCTCTCTCTCTCTCACACACACACAGACACACACAGACAGACACTCTATTTCTGTCTCACTCTCTTTTGAGAGGCAAGTCTTTTAAAAGCATTTCTTAAGAGAAAATATATTGCATAAATAATGAATATTTTATGCTTTATTTTAATTTGCCTAAAATAGAACCAGATTTATTTTTACTTTCCCTATAATGCATATGGAGAAACGTCTAGAGAACCTTTAGGGCTGCATAGCACCAACCTTTAGCGTGAGGTGCTTACCTGGCACATGACCAAACCTGCTTCCGCTGGGCACTGCAGATGAGTTTCCAGACAGTACCAGGTGTGATCCGTGAGCACAAAGAACCTTTCTGTAAATTTAATCAAGCTTATAATTTCAGGATTTTTCTCTCAAAGATAAGCACTTCACAAATGATAGTAATATTTTTAAATTGTATCAATATTTATTTTACCAGGGAACTTGGAATACCTTTAAAGAATAATTTCATAATTCGTGCACATGCATTTCAGGAAAATCCAAGATGTCTGACATACACAAATGTCTCCCCCCCACCATGTTTAAACACAGAATAGCAGTATCTGTACATGTAGAGTAAATGGCAAACTAACCTGGGCCATTGTAAGTTTCTCCCATCCTCCAGCAAAGAGATGCTACAAAAGCAAAATGGAACCTGACAAATCTGAGAAAACATATTTAAAAAAAAATCTTGAGAGATGTTCCTGAGGAGATCAAAGATGGCTGGAGCTACAGTGGGCATTGGGGACATGCCTGTCACCGTGTGTTAGTTTTACAGTGCTGTCAGTGGTAGTGGGACATGCACCACGGCATTCCAGCACCACAGCCGCCCCAGAGTGCTTGCGTCCCTCCGCCATTGCCCAGCGCCTTCCTCCAGGCCTCACTGCCCTGATAACTTCCGCTCTGTCAGCTTTGTTACACTGGCCCTTATGTACATTTTTTTTTCTTTTTGGGTCACAACCGGCAATGCTCAGGGGTTACTCCTGGCTCTGCTCTCAGGAATTTCTCCTAGCAGTGCTCAGGGGACCATACGGGATGCCGGGATCGAACCTGAGTCAGCTGCTTGCAAGTCTAGCCCTACCCGCTGGACTATCGCTCTGGCCCCTGGCCCTTATGTATTTCCATCTGTGTCCCATCCCTCCACAGTGGGAGCCAGGCGGTTGCCGGAGACAGCCCTCATAGAGGAGACCGAGACCAAAGAACAGACAAGGTGGGGGTGGGAGGAGTCCCCCTCGTCTGGATTATAAGACCATGAGGAAAAGCAAACCGAGATGGAGAGGAATCTCAGGCACTGTGTGCGGGAGATCATAAACTAAACAACCAAAGGAACGGTACAGAACTTGGGGCTGCTGGAGATGCCGGGACACCCTCTAGGCTGAGCCTGCAGCATTATTCCCTACGGCCCACCCCCAACCTGTCTGGTGTTGTCAGAATCAAGTTTGAGGTGTGTGGTTTCCTTTATGTGCTGCGCTCTCTCTCCTTTCTCCTTAGAATGAGAGTCCTCCCTCAATAAAATATTTTATCCCCCCCAAAAAAATATAGACCTTATTTCAAAAGGAAAAATATTGTCTTAGATAAAGGAAAGGGCCATTAAGGTCACTGCAATGTTCTGCATTTCTCAGTCTAAGCAGATTTATAGGGAACTTCACTTTAGTCTCCTAATCTCATACAGTTCTTATAAATAGTCAATGTGTAATTAATTTTTTAAAAATCGTTTAATTCTAAAAAGCAGAAAATCTAGCAGCTCTGCAGAAATGCCAACTTGAATTTGTAAACTTGGGAGAAAAAAAAATAAAATTGTCCCAGTAATGTTCCTCACATTTGACTAATGCAGTGACCCCTTTAAGAGAACAAAAAATAGAGTCAACAAAACAAAAACTCTGATATAAGGAATGTTTAGGGGCCATATGAATCATAACTGAAGAAACACCCAGTTAACACATCGTACTTTTTAAAGAATAATTCATTGTTAAATTGTGTGAGCATAGATTTCACAGAAAAGAGATTTCATCTTATTTTTTCTAGTTAACAAATGTATTAGAATATCTTCAAATTAAAAATCGGATTTATTTTTTTTGCTTTTTGGGTCACAGCTGGTGTTGCTCAGAGGTTCCTCTGAGCTCTGGCTTTGCACTCCAGGAATTACACCTGGCAGTGCTCGGGGATCGTATGGGATGTCGGGGATCAAACCCAGATCAGCCACATGCAAGGCAAATGCCTTACGCACTGTACTACCACTCCAGCCCCTGAATTATAATGTTTTTTAGAACTTTTCGTTCCTTAGAAAATTCCCACACATCCCAGAATACCTGGAGTCTATTTTAGTAAATTAATAAGTTGTAAGAATTCTTAATGAGTTGTTAGATGGTCCAGTTACCTCACATAGAAATGGAATGGTCAGTGATAGCGGCAATTAAAAATAATGGCATCTTATGTATGTACAAAGCATACATATGAGATGCTCTTTGTAAGAGAATACTGTAGAATTGGCTTAAAATTCCATTTAAACCAATGCCATGGAATACACAAGTAGCTAGAAATGTTTAAAACGTTAGGAGGTAGACAAGATGACTTTTATAAGTGTGATATTAATGGAAAATAGAAACTTCCATTTAGAAAGTACAGGATAGTACATTGCATCAAGAAGTATTTGTTGAATTGGGCTGAGTGGTTCCAGGTCCTAACTGCATTGTTACAGAATGGCTGTAGCCGTCCTCATGAGCAGCTGCCTTCAAAGAAACGCCACCAGCGAGTCCCTCACACCTTCACCTGCTAACCAGTTTCTGACCTTACCTCAAACGCTACCCACAGTGGAACCCTACCCTGTTCAAAGTCTGAAGTTCCTCTCTGTCCTTTTTGTTTCCTTTCCTCCATACTTTTGATACCCCAAGAGTTTTGAGACTCCTCCTCTCTACTCCAGTGTCCCCAATAAGGTACTCTTGATCATGACACTTGTTCAACATGACATTTGTTCAACTTTGTGGATGGTTTTTGCTTCTTCATACTGTGGATTCATCAGATACTCTGATTCCCTTGTTATTCATATGCAGATATTTTCATCCATACTTAACTCTGCACACATGCACCTGTTTTCCCTCATACTTGTCACTATTGAGGGCTTCTGTGGTACTTTGACATGATCTAAACAGTTCCACATTCTGCCTTCTTGGAGCCTTCCTAGGGACTTCTGGCATAGTGTTTAGTTGAACTTTAGCTTGGTTTGCACTCATTAACTCAAAAGGAAAATTAAAATAATCATCTCTTTTCTTCACTACTTTACTTCCCTGTCAAAGTTTTATGCTTGAGCCTGCTGTCGGGGAGATCTTAGGGATCACTTCTAAATGGGTAGAGGGTGGGATTCAGAATTAATTCTGCTCAATATCACTAATCTCAACACTTAGATAAGTGAATTAGTACTTGCTGAGTAACCTTTATGGCCTTCTGTTCCTAGGCTGTGAAATAGGGGTGACACTACACACCTCAATAAATGTTGCCCTAACTAAATAGCATATTAAAGACCTTGATGGGTTTGGTGTTTGTTTGATAACAATAGTCAGGGGAGAGAGGGGGAAGTTGTGACCACTGTCTTGTCCTAAGCTTGTCGCATTCTGTGACTTACCTAGTCATATAAAGAAATTGTGGGTAGATATTTTATAGGTGAAAGAATAATAACTGAGATTAAGTGACTCGTAGTCTTGTGGGTAAGTACATGCCCTGAATAAACATTAATGCTGGGTTTTGATTGTGGCAGCACAGGCAATAGACCCAAGGTGTCCCACATGCAGTGGCAGTCATTGTAAGTGACTGATGATGTTGCTCTTTACTTCTGTAACTGGTCAGTCGAACTGCTAATGCCAACCCCATGCAGGTGACTATCCCGCACCTCGAGCTGTCCTCACGGGCCATGACCATGAAGTTGTCTGTGTTTCCGTCTGCGCAGAACTTGGACTCGTCATCAGTGGTGCTAAAGGTCAGAAGATGTTTCTTCCCTTATGGGTCTTTCAAGCTAGAGTTGATTGATGATTTGATTGTTTGTATTGGGGCCACACCTAGTAGTGCTCAGGGCTTATTCCTGTCTCTTAGGAATTACTCCTGGAAAGGTTAGGGGAACTTATAGGATGCCTGGGATTGAACTCAGGTTGGTCACATGCAAGGCTAATGTACTACCATCTCATCTTTGATTTATTCTATTTAGGAGACTCCTCAGAACCAATGTTCTCTTTACAACTGTTGCACTTTCTTCTTAGTATTTACTAGGAGAGAGAGAGTGAGTGACAGACAGACAGATAGACAGAAAGAGAGCAAGATTTATGTGGTACTTTGTGGTCAGCAGCCTTCTAACCAGAACACTAATTAGTTAAACTTCAGTACCACCCACTATGTAGTTGTTGAAGATAACTCTTAAAGGCAAGAGGAAGGTTGGGGTGAGACTGGGATGCCCGGGAGATCAGGTTGCTCAGAAGACTGAGTCCTGTTGCTCTGGCTCTACAAGCTAGCACTGTGTGAAGGTAGGTAGGGGAGAAAACATGATGTCTCGATTCTTCAGACTTCTTTTGGTGGAAGAACTAAGGGATCCAGAAGAATCAGGGGACATGGGTTCTAATTCAGATCAGATACCAGTTCTCCATGGGAAGGCTGAGCAGGAAGGAGCTGAACACTTCAGAGAAACTGAAGGCAGAAGGCGTTGTATGTGGTGGAGGCCATGCAGAGGGGAAAGAGGTGAAGGGCCAACTATGGTGTTTGTGCTATTTTTTATCACAGTTATGATGGGAAACCATTGATGTTTTTGACAAGTGGTATTGAGAGCATCAGAATTGGGTTTTAGGTCCTAGATTGACTAATGAAAAATTGATCTAGTGTCTAAAAGTAGGAACATCTTCCTTCCATTTTTGTTATATGGCGTGAGTGGGGAGGAAAGGACCCATACAGGGCACCAGATAGGTGGCACTGTGGGCCAGGTGCTCGCCTTGCACGCAGCTGCCCCAGGTTCATTTCCTACCTTGTCTCATGCTCTCACCTCAGAAGACATTTCTTTAGAGAGAAAAGTGTTTTTTCAGTCCAAATTACTTGATCCATTGACTAGCCACCTTTTACAATGCATGTAGGACAACAGAAAAGGTAAAACTTATGATTTGATAATAATATATTTGATACAGAGTTAACATTTGGATAATATTAAATTAATTAGCAGTTGGTTCGAAGCTGTTGAAATATTTCTGTAACCACATTAAAAGCAAACTTCTAGAAAAGGTGATCTTTCATTTTCCCATAAACGATGAACTATATCCCTTCTGTTCATATGACGTTGTGAAGGAAAAACCAGGCACTTACTAAATGAAAGTTGATGTGGGAGCTAGACTGGAGCTAGATAGTACAGAGGTTAGGGGCGCCTGCCTTGTGTGCAGCCAATCCAGTTTCAATCCAGGGACCACATATGGTTCCTGAGCATATCCAGGAATGACACCTGAGTGCAGAGTCAGGTATAAGCCCTGGTCACTGCAGAGTGTGGCCCAGAAGAAAAAGCTCAACAAGTTGGTACGGTAGGTGTGCTCTGTTTGACATCAGTGCTTTACCCTTGCCCACAGCTTTGTTGTTCCCCTACCTCCAACAATAGGTGTTCACACTGCGTTATGATTTGAGGATGTGTAGGAGCTAGCGTGTGCCTTGTCATCACAAGTGATCTGACTGTGATGTCTCCTCTCCTGCAGAGGGCCCTTGCCTCGTCCACACCATCACTGGAGATTTACTAAGAGCTCTTGAAGGACCTGAAAATTGTTTGTTCCCACGCCTGATTTCTGTCTCCAGTGAAGGGCACTGTATAATATACTATGAACGAGGGCGATTCAGCAATTTCAGCATCAATGGGAAACTTCTGGCTCAAATGGAGATCAGTGATTCAACACGGGTAAACCTGCATGTTTTATGTTAACTGGGAACCAAAGGCAGTAGTTGAAGGTTGCCTAAATAACCATAAATGATTCGCAGTGGAATTTCTCTGGGATCCTGACAAGTATGTGCTTGTTTAAAGGCATATTAATTCATGTAGTTTGCTGCTTTGAACAACCCAGAGTTCACTTATCCCCAAATAATGAATCAAATGAATTAGACTTTGGATATCTAAGTGAACAGTTTGTTGTTGTTGTTGTTGATGATGTTGTTTATCTTTTCTTTGGGGGGTGGATGTCACACCTGGCGATGCTTAGGAGTTACTTCTGGATCTGCACTCGAGAATTACTCATGGCAGTGCTCTGTGAACCATATGGGGTGCCAGGAATAGTCCCCAGATTGACTGCATGCAAGGCAAATGCCCTCCCTACTGTACTATCACTCCGGCCCAGAGTGAACTGTTGTTTGAATAGAGGTTAGACCCAAAGGTTTTTTTGAAGCTCTTTTTATAAACAACTCTTTGAATACTGCACCCCCAGTATTAAAAGTTTTCCCATTGCATTGTTAAAGAATCTCTTGAATCCTTGACCAGGATCGCACAGACCATTCTGCCCTCTGTGAACAAAAGATTTTTCGTTGTTGGATTATGATTAAAAACCCTTTTGAGTGGGCTATTGCCATCTGTTCTGCAGACCTTAATGTTGCTAATATTCAGAACTTAGCAAAGCAGGATAGTTTTTTAGGTTCTTCCCTGGATTTGATGGGTGATACTCTCTTTGGGACTTCTGTTATTCTGTAATGTAAATTTGTTTTAATCATATCCTTTATTTATGGAAGTAGTTTGGAGAATTCCACAGTTAACCAGATTTTAGAGAATCTCCTCACAGACAATAACTTGGCAGGGGTCGCAAGGGAATAGCACGGTGTGCTTCTCAGCAGTGACCATTGACCACATGAGACAATCTGAGAAAATTGTTCACTTTCCTTCCTCTTCTGAAGGCCATTCTCCTGAGTAGCGACGGCCAGAACCTGGTGACTGGAGGGGACAATGGCGTGGTAGAGGTCTGGCAAGCCTGTGACTTCAAGCAGCTGTACATTTACCCTGGATGTGATGCCGGCATTAGAGCAATGGACTTATCCCATGATCAGAGGTGAGCCGCATTAAGGAGCAATGGCGTCCTTTGGGAGCTGTCCTCAAAAGCTCCTGACACTGTATCCCAGGGGACATGAATGGCAAATGAAATTCCATCATCCAGGTGGAGAATGACTTACATAGAAAAGAGTCAGTGGAGGAAAAGGAGAAGGGCCATGAGAAAGGATTCGTCAGGAGAAAGCAGAGGAGGAGAAACTGGGGAGGGGGGATGAGAGAATTGGGTGTAAAGAGGAGAAAGTATGTCCAGACAATGTTCTTTTCCTGCAACAAAGAAATGCCCAGATTTCTTTGTTCTCAGATCCACAGCCAGCCTCAGACAGGCCTCCCTGAACTCATCCACCACCTACTGCTGTTGTGGGTCAGCAACATGCAGTGACAGTGGTTCAGATGGACCATGTGTGCCACACACGCCAGATGTGTCATGGGCCTCAGCATCTTGATTTATGTAATAATCACTCCGTATGATCTTCACACAATAGAATCCCAAACCAGGGCACATCTCAGGTCTTGCCTTCATCATGGAATGGTACATCTGACGGTTTTTCAGTAGGGGCTGAGCAAAATGCAGAGTGTAACTCTCCTCTGATTTTGCTTTTTGGTGGTTTTGGTTGTGGGAGGACCGTGCCCAGCAGTCTGAGGTGCTGTCCTCATAGCTGTCTGTTTAGGGGTCACTCCCAGTGTTGCTCAGGGACCCAAGTGTTTGGTGCAGGGATCAAAATCAGGCTACTCCATGAGGCAAAGCACTTCTCTTGCATGACCTTGGCCCGCTGAGCTGTTTGCTCTGGACTTAGCATTTGTTTTCAAAGCTCAGAGGCACTCACTTATTAATTGAAATGCCCCCCACCCCTCTTCCCACTCATAGATGTCTCATTTGTCTTTCTGTATCGTTTTTATGTGTTTTCCTAAAACATGAACTCTTTTCTTGGGAATAGCTAGAACAATTTTAATTGATTTACATGTCTTCTTTTTTTTTTTTTTTTTTTTTTTGCTTTTTTGGGTCACACCCGGAAATGCTCAGGGGTTTCTCCTGGCTCTGCACTCAGGAATTACTCCTGGCAGTGCTCGGGGGAACATATGGGATGCCAGGGATCGAACCCGGGCCGGCATGAGCCGACCGCGTGCAAGGCATTGCTCTTGCCCACATGCCTTCTTTTTAAAATCTTTCTCCAGTTTGTGAAAGGTCTTTTCTCTTTCTAGACTTTTAGAATTTACTATTAAGAGAAAATAATATTTAAGGATGAAATCTGTGGCTTCTAATTTTTTTGATATGTGGTCACAGTCAGTGGTGCTCAAGTTGGGAGGAGGTGTTATAACTGTGGTCACAGTCGGGAGTGCTTGTGCGGGGGGGCGTGTAACACCTGGCTCATTGCTCAGGCTTTGATTCTGAGAATACTCAAAGGATCATATGCTGTACTGGAGACCACCTGCGTCTCACGGCAGAGCCTACACTCAATCCTCTGGGCTTTCTCCAGGCCCTTCAGATTTCTAAATTTTAAAAGTAAATTTAATGTATAATTTAATATCAGAGGGAATGCCTCATTTTTTTTTGCTGAGTGAACTATAAAATATATATATATATATATGAATACTATTTTAGCATATTGGCCTTCAAATATAATTGTTGAGACTTATGTAATTAATTTAACAAAGTATCATCAGAGTCTAGTAACAGGGTACTGAAGTCATTTTAAAAAATTACTAGAAAAAAATAAATAAAATTTACTAGAGACAGTACAGTGTGTAGGATGTTTGCCTGGCATGTCGGCAGCCCGATCTGATGCGTCCCGTATGGTCCCCTGAGTGTTGCCAGGGAATAATTCCTGAGTAATTACTACTCCTGACAGAGCCAGGAGTAAGCCCTGTCATCACCAGGTGTGCACTCTCCCCCCACCCCCCCACTGAAATAATCATCTTGTGATTTAGTTTGGGAAGGGACATCTGTTTATAGCAAGCCTGAAAAATGAAAGAAAATGTGTGATCATTTAGATGATTCCAGAATACCATAGTCCATATTTAGAATAAATAGAAATAAGTTTATCTGTATATACAGATATATATATCTGTATATATATAGGTGTTTCTGAATTTTTAAAATAATATTAATAGAGTGATTTTTTGTACTCTCCCTGACATTAATGTTTACTCGTGTGTTGGTGTTGCCAGCATTATAAATTGAGTACTGTGCATAGTACTGAGGCTATATGATGAAATTAATGGCACGAAGAGCTGAAATATTGAGAATAATTGTGTGTTAGGAAAACAAGAACAGGATAACAAGTATGTAATTATCTCTTCTTGAGTTGGGGAAGGTAGACAAGACTCTGGGATATTTTAATCAATTCAGATCAAGAACTTTTTGTGGTTTTTATGGCCCAAAAAACCCATTGGGGGGGGGGCGGTGGGGAAGAAGCAAAAAAACAGTCAAATACTATTCAACAATAGGTATTAATTCTGGGCCAGAAAGATGCTTGCAGGGATCACAGCACTTGCTTTGCACGGCCAAACCAAGTTTGGTCCCTAACACCACATATGGTCCCCCTGAACACCAACAGAAATGATTCCCTGAGGATAGAACCAGGAGTAAGCTATGAGCACTACTGGGTGTAGCTCCCAAAGCAATCAGCAACCAACCAAAGGAAAGACATAAAAGTAGATCCTGCTGTTTGCAGCACCATCAGTGAACCTAAAGGGTCTTATGCTAAATGAACTTAGCAAACAACAGAGGCCATATGGTTTCACTTACTTACTGCATATAGAAAAAAAGAGAAAGAAATGGATGAACTAAATAAAGTGAAAAAAACTCTTAAACTAGAAGATCGATGAGTGGCAATAAGAGAAAAGGAATGATAAAATGGGACAAATAGGACAGTTGTGAAGGATGGAATTAGACTTTAGTAGTATATTTATATATATTTATATATATACATATATATATATATTTTTTATATATGGTATTTAAATCCAGCATTTATTGATGAACCGCGCGAATAGAGTCAACAACACCGAAAACCAGAGATCCAAATTTCAACAACCAAACTTTAAAGGATGCCTGTGAAGGTGATAAATGCTGGATTTAGAGATGACTACAAGAGTATGCCACCCAGGCAAAGCCTGGCAAGCTACCTGTGTCGTATTTGATATGCCAAATATCAGTAACAATTATATTAGTTCATTTCTATGACCTAATATAATGGTTTGAGGCTCTTTATGTTCCTGGAGCAAGCAGGTGCCCTTGGGCTCTACTTGCATGAGACAGGACATATGGAGATGTTACTGGTATCCCCCTCGAGCAAATCGATGATGAACGGGAAGACAGTGATGGTATATTTATATATAGTATATTTAGTTCATTTTCAATGGTATGCACCAGTAGCATGTAACTTTATAATGCAGTGATTACTTCAGTAAGAGAATAATGAATTATAGAGGCTAGAAAGATAGCTCAGCTAGCTAGAGCATTGCTCTGCATTGGGAAAGCCCAGGTTTGATCCCCAGTGTCACATGGTCCCCCAAACACTGAACCGTCACTGCAAGCAATCCACTCAGCCGAGAAGTATCCCTGACCACTGCAAAAGTAAAAGTAGAAAACAAACAAGGTTGGGTGGTTGGTTCAGGCAATATGCTGTAGATACAAAAAAATATGACCCAGACTGATAGAAAAGTGGGTATGGCACTTGCCTTGTATGAGGAAGACTGGGCTTCAGTCCCCGGCACCATAATTAATTCCCGTGCACTGCCAGGAATCCCGAACACAGAGTCAGGAGTAAGCCCAAAAGTCAATAAATAAAGAATAAATTTAAAAGTCATAAAAAATAAATAAAATGTTAACAGCCTTTGCTGGGCTTGAGAAGAAAGGGCAGAGATCAGAGAGCAGGTGTGAAGTCTCTCAGGGAATATCAGAGGGGAGTGAAGAAAGCTACTAATCCCGTTTCTACTTCAGTTTTAGTTTCTACTTCAGTTTTAATCTCATCCTTGACCTAAATTTCTTGTGTTGTTTTATAATGTTGCAGTAGTGACACGTGCACATAGTTACATAGTGGTAAGTATTGAAACTCTATGCACAAGGTGTTTACTTAACAGATTCTGTGTCACTCCATCTGACAGTCCAGTTGTGTGAGGGGAGAGAGTGGGCTTTCCTCTGGAAAGTCTGCAATCCTTTTCATCCTACAGTGGCCTACAGTGGCGGAGCAGTAGTCCAGCTGGGAGGGCATTTGCCTTGCATCCAGCCAACTCAGTTTGATCCCTGGCATCCCACATGGTCCCCTGAGCACTGCCAGGAGTAGTTCTGAATACAGAGCCAGGAGTAACCCCCTGAGCATCACCGGGTATGAACCCCCAAAAAATTTAAGATGTGGTGAAGTTGGAGATGGTGTTTGGCGCAGTGTCAGGATGCCACGTGACCGAGGTGATTTTCTATCCCTCTTAACTCCTGTGTCTGCTTTTTTCAGGACTCTGATCACGGGCATGGCTTCTGGTAGCATCGTAGCTTTTAATATAGATTTTAATCGGTGGCATTACGAGCATCAGAACAGATACTGAAGAGAGATGAAGAACCAGAAGCCAAGTCAAAGCCGAGAGCACAAGTGCGCATGGAAAGGCAATATCTCTGGTGGATAAAAACTCTCCATCGACCTCCCGTTTGTACATCCCATCACACCCAGAAATAGCTGTACATTGTAGCTGTACATTGTAGTCAGCAGCCTCTTTCCTCTGTGTGTTTTTTCACGACTGAAAACCAGCTGCTACCAAGCCAGCTTATATCATGTAAATTATATGAATTAGGAGATGTTTTGGTAATTATTTCATATATTGTTGTTTATGGAGAAAAGGCTGTAGGACGTGTCACAAGAGACTTTCAGACGATTCTGAGGAACCTTGTGTCCAGTTGCCACAAAGTTGAAGCTTTGAACCTAACCTGCATCCCATTTCCAGCCTCTTTTCAAGCTGAGAAAAAAACAAAACAAAACAAAACAGAACAAAACCACGTTTGATACTTTGTACATCAGATGCATCTTATTTAAAGGGATACTTTTGTAAAAGTAAAACCTTGTATAAAGAACAAAAATGTTTCTTAATTTTACTGTGGAGTTACAACTTGCATGTTCTTGAATCCTGATGTCTTGATGGAATAGGGGTGATCACACTTGGAAACAAACCCGTCGGCGGCGCACCTATGGGAAAGGGTCGAGTTTGGGCTCAGCAGTTTTTGACATTTTCACCAAAATATTGTTTGCACTTTTTAAACTTTAAATTCATCCCTTCTGAGTGAAAATTTGCTCATAAAAAATTTGGATACTAAGCCATTATTTGCCATTGGGGTACTTTATATAAAGAAATTTCAGCCCTTCCAGTCATCATTTGACGAGACAGCAGGAAGGGAACTTAGGAATGAGGGCCTGGGTTTCCTCTTATAGAAGCCGAGATCCTTAGTTCCATAGAAATGGCTTCCTGATTCTGGACCTATCTTCCAGTGTGAGTCTCCTCGCGTCCACGCGTGTTCTCTCGAAGAGGAGAATCCAATGCTAACTCTTTGGAGGTTCCCCGCCCCCTCCTCCCTTTGGTTCTTAAATAGCTTAGTTTCTTTAATAACAAGTTGGACTTTATTATAACAATAACTGAAGTTATTCTTTTAGGTTCTTGTGAAATTCTCACCTAAAGCCACATTCTTAGCCTAAGGCATACATCTTTTCTCATATAAAATGATGGCTCTCAAATGATTTTTTCATACGTTGTACTGATCAAGTTATACACCCAGGGGTATATACCTTTATTCATGTTTCTTCTTTGTATATTTGGTGACTGTATCGTCATAGATGTACATATCGTGTCGGTAGGGCTATGAGGCATGTTACAGGAATGTAATTTTCTCAGAATTTACACTCACTTGCAGTCATTTATTTAAAAGATAAAAACAAGATAATGGGTTCTTTGTATTGGCACTTTGCACCAGAAACATATCATTATTTATTGACGTGATTACTTCTTTGTTATCCACCTTGTACTAGTAAGTTTTAGCACTGAATTCCTTCTTCATCGTTGTTTGTATTTATGAGATTCTGAAATTCTGGGGAATCGGCGTAAAGATTAAGTTATTCATCATCAGGCTGTACGCAATATCTTGAGTTTGTAGCTTAGGAATTGGAAGGATACTCAACATCTGGAAGACAAGTTCATTTCATCTTGAGATCATGGTGAAATATTTTGGATATATAAATTCCTTAAGCTATTGTAACCATGTTTTATTGCAAAGATGTAAAATATGCCAGATGTGTGTGAGTTGGAAATCAAAAAAAAAGAAAAATAAAATATGCAAAGAATTCACTGATTGTTTCACATGGCCTCTGCCATGTCACTCGAGTACTCATTGTGTAAGAATCATCATCACCTAAAAAGCCAACAGCAGCTTAAGATCCAAACTACAGTCCTAATGAGAGGACTCTAATTTGCTGAACTGTGAGCAACTTTGCTGGACCTTCTGGCAGGGATTTGGGGCAGCCATTACCAGAGGGAAGCAGCCGTCATCGTTTCTGCCACGTAGTCCACTTTGGAGGCTATTTTCAGTTCATCCCCTTCTACTTATCCAGAAGGAACTAAGGGCAGGTGATGGTGAATGGGTGTAATTGCTCATTCCACTTGGGATTCTGGGTACAGCCTCTGAATCACACTTCTCGAATTGGTCATCAGCTGGGTAAGACATAAACAGAGACCCGGAGGAGGCGGAGCAGCTGTCACCTACACGGGGGTGGTAGGAACTGTGCCGAGTAAGCTTCAGTCTCCAGCTAGTGCTGGGGACAGACACGGCTGCCAGTTCCTGCCAGCCACATTGCCAGTACAGAAGGGGCAGGAGCAGAATTACTTCACCCCCGTCCTCTTCCCCTGCCTGTCAACCATCCTAGACCAGACCTGCCCCCTCCACTAGCCTTTTTCACAGTCACTCTGGCTACCCCCTAGTGGTCACCACCCACCTCCCCTCCAGCGCATCACCAGACTGTCACTAAACCCCCCTTGACCATGTGCAGACCTCCTCCTGCTCCTGGAAACTCTAGCTCCATCTACTTTTCCATCTGCTGCTTGGGGGCTTCCCAAATTCTGCAGTTCTGGCAGGGAAAGAGTCACCCCTGAAAGCTTATTTGGGGGAAGGGTTGGGCCAACCTGGTGTGCTCGGGCTTAGTTTTGGGCCCTCCTGTGTCAGCTGAATCGCTCCTGAAGAGCCTCTGGGGTATGCAGTGCTGGGGATCAAACCTGGCTTAGCCACAGGTAAGGCAAGAGCCGTACCCATGTACTGTCTCTCTAATCGCTGGGGAGCTGTTTGAGAGCAGAACCAAGGACTCTGTCCTATATGTTGCCATCTTGGGCACAGTTTCACCCACATTAATGGGAGACACAGTCCAAATTTAGAAGAATTTAGAAGTCCTTCAAGAGGGAAACACTTCTTCACCCTTGCCCCTGAGTCCAGCAACCCTGCAGCTTACAAGTCCCTGAAGACTCCGCCCCCTTCCCCCATCCTTACGCCTTCTGCACTCAACTGTTCTATCAAGAAAGATCACCAATGCCGGCATATCTGCTTTGAGTTCTAAGTTGAACAAAACTGTTTTGGTGATGCACAGGCCTACTGGTGGGCCAAGGTGCTCCTCGGTCCACATATCCTGACTGTGACAATGATAACGGTTCTCAGGACTAATTTCTGCCCCATGCAGAGATACTCTATTATCAAACATATTTTAGCAAGCACAGTAATCGCTCAAAAGACACTCCCATGAGCGAGAGAAAGCCCAGTGAACCCAGTACCATGTTCGGTGGTCTGTTGGCCATCTTCACAGAGAATGGACTCTGACAGACCCACCTACAGCCTCAAAACAAAATCCCAATGGCCATTCAATGCCCTGGCAGACATTTGCACTACCTGAGGAAAGGGTGCCAAGGGTGCTCCTCATTCTGGATCTAATTAGTTATAATTAATTTGTCTATTAAATGGCAGTGGGGGCAAAAAAGTCAACAGTGTTCTTCTGAGCATCAAAATTAGGGGCCAGAGTGATAGCCCAGAGGGTAGAGCGTTTGCCTTGCACCGCGGCCAGCCCATGCCGGCCCAGGTTCGATCCCCAGCATCCCATATGGTCCCCGAGCACCACCAGGAGTAATTCCTGAGTGCAGAGCCAGGAGAAACCCCCGAGCATTGCGGGTGTGACCCAAAAAAGCAAAAAAAAAAAAAAAAAAATTCTGTCAAGTACCTATTGGAGAGAGCTGGTCTCGTGGCATCCACCGTGTCCAGGGCTTCTGCCCTCCATGTCATGGGTTTCATTTTTCCTTGTATCTGATAGGCACCTCTAGGAGGTGATGATTCCTCACATTCTTTACGGGTTCACTCAGCCCCAACCCTCCCAGGCCTTAGGACTGTCCAAACACGTGATCTCTATGTTGGTGCCCTGAGTAGGTACATTGGTCAGCCTTTCCAATATCCAAAAGATGTAGAAAATTGTGTGTTCTCTCCTTCTCTCCACCACCCCTCCCCAATTTTTTGTTTTGGGGCACACCCACTGCATGCCCTGGGGCTACTCTCAGCTCAATGCTGAAAGATCATGAGTGCCAGTCTTGAACTGGGGACTTCACAAAGCAAGTGCTCCAGCTCGAAGCCACAGTTGTGATTCTGAAATTTGTGTATTCTGAAGTAAGCAAAGAGACATCGTGTCTTCTGGTGTAATTACTCTACCCCTTAAAAATCGGCAGTTAAGCAGCCACATTCTCCATCCCGGAGAGCAGGCATGTTAGCAGTCAGTAATCATAAGATCATGCAAAGTAAAGAGCATTTGCCAACCGTAAGTCCTCCCCAGACCTCAACTCTCAACTGGTACAAATGTCTCTTCCTCTGCCCCAGGATCATTATGGACAGTTCAGGAGATACTGGAAAAGATCCCTCCCACACTCCAGGCTATGTGAAAAGCCTGGCCAGGGTCGACCCTTCCTAATGAAGCACCTGGAATCCTTTCTTTCTTTAGGATTTTTTCCCCAAATTTTATTAAATCACCTTGAATTGCAAAGTTATTCATAGATGGGTTTTTGGCATACAATATTCCATTACCAAACCTGCCACCAGTGTTAATTTCCCTCCACCAGTGGTCCCAGGTTCTCTCTCCTACCACCTCTCTACCCTTCCACAGCCCCAGCCTGCCATCTTGACGGGCATCTTTTTACATTTAGTTATTAAAGTTGGGATCGGTAGTTTTGTGATTTCAGTGTTATTGACTCTTTAATTTGGATATTTAGCTCTATCATTCCTAAACACCACTGATGTACCTGAATCCCCTTGAACCCAGCTCCTTCCCTTCTCTCTCTTCTCTCTCTCTTCTCTGTCTGTCTCTCTCTCCCTCTCTCTCTACACCCACCCCTTTTGTGCATTCTCACTAGCTTTCATGTCTGACTGTTACTAAACCAAGAACTAGAACTAGAAGACTGAGGTCCCTGACTGCAATGGGAAAGTCTCCAGGACCAGAAAGAGAGATCTCTGTGCCAAACTATTGGTCGCTCGTTACATTTTCCACAGTTGTTCAGGAAGCAGTGAGGATTTATAGGAATGGGTCTGTTTGTTTGCTTGTTTACTTTGTCATGGGAGCCCACAGAAAAGTGGGCACATAACAGCTTTTAAAAACACCTGAGTGCCTGGAGAATTCAGAAATAGTGTTGATATGGGACCAGAGAGATAGCACAGCATGCAGGTTGCTTGAGTTGCACACAGCCAACTTGGGATCAATCCTCAAAACCATGTATGGTGTCCTGATGTTGGCCAGGAGAGATCCCTGAGCACAAAGCCAGGAGTAAGCCCTGAGCACAGCCAGGTGTGACCCAAAGACTTTAGAAAAAAATAAAGAAAAAAAAGTTGACATGATGGCAATGTGAACATGACTTCTAACAATTATACATCTTCAGACTGAATTCTTTGCCAGAAAAAAAACATATTCTGATACCAAAACCCACCATTTCTTCTGTGTGACTCAAGGCTCCAGCTAGAGGTGCAGATGGGCAAACTGAGAAACAGCCTAAGTCCCACCTCGGAAAGATTTTTTTGTTTCCCTTTTATAATCAAATTTTAAATCAATCAAGAACTAGAAGTAGTTTACTGTTTCATCATTAATTTTTTTTATTCCCAACAATGTTTGGGTGGTGGTTAGAGACCCAATGACTCATTGCCCAGGAGATCATCAGGGCAACATCCAGAGGTGCTCAGAAGTTATTCTGGGTCAGGGTTGAAACTCAAGGCCTTATGCATTAGAGTTATGTCCCCAACCTCTCTAAGCTTTATCTCTGACCCCATTTGTCATTTTATGATTGTGTTCAGGGTATGGTTTTCCCTGACATGTGGGGGCCTAATCAGCTAATGTCCAATTTCACTTCTACAAAGTCTCAAGTTTAAAACATTCTTCAGGAGCTGAAGAGATAGCTCGGGGGCAGCGGGTGGGGGAGAGAGGGACAGTATTTGCTTTGTTTGTAGGAGGCCCAGATTTGACCCCTACCACTGCATGGCCCCCAGCACTGCTAGGAATGACCCCCAAGCACAGAATCAGCAGGAATTAAGAGCATATCAGGTATAGCCCCCAAACAAAAACAAACTTTAGGTTTTGTTTTAAAGGCCTCTGCAAAACATGGATCAGGAGGTCTTTTCAATATGTGGAATCTATCGCAAATGTGTGGGAGTCAGAAGTTAGGTAAGACAGAGAAGGGAAGAGTGTGTGCTAATAAACATCGAACATGATAATACCAGCCTAGAATTGAGCATCGAATATAGGCAAAAAGATAAACATGATAACCTATAAATATATGTATTGCAATCCACAATGTGTAAGAGAAGGAAGAGACAGAGACAGAGACAGAGAGAGAGAAAGAGAAAGAGAAAAGAGAGAAAAGAGATAAAGAACCTACCATAGAGGCATTCTAGGGGAGGGGAGGGAATCGGAGACATTGGTGGTGGGAAGTGGGCACTGGTGGAGGGATGGGTGCTGGAACACTGTATGACCAAAACCCAAACATGAACATCTTTGTAATTGTATATCTCACAGTGATATAGTAAATATTTTAATAAATAAATGGATAGATCGATCAATTGATCAATAGATTGATAGATCGATGATAGATAGATAGATAGATAGATAGATAGATAGATAGATAGATAGATAGATAGATAGATAGATAGATAGATAGATAGATAGATAGATAGATAGATAGATAGATAGATAGATAGATAGATAGATAGATAGATAGATAGATAGAGATAAAGGCCTCTATCTGGCACCCGTAAAGTCCTCTTATACAAAGTGAGCAGTAAGAAACTAATCACTTGATCACTTGACTTCCTGTAAATCATCGATTACTCGAGTGGGCATCAGTAACATCTCAATATGTCCTGTCACATGCGAGATAGCCCAAGGTCATCTGCCCACTCCAGGAACATAAAGAGCCTCAAACCATTCCATCAAGTCATGGGAATGAGGTCTATAATTGTTACTGGTATTTGGCATGTCAAATACGATACCGGGTAGTTTGCCAGGCTTTGCCATGCAGATGGGATAATTTTCTAGTCACCTCAAGACTCAAGCATTTATTGATGAACCGCACAGCTGAGCAGGGCTGCAATCAGCTCTTCTGCTGGGTGGAGTTCTGACAGAGGGGAGTCCGGATGTGGAAAATGGCGGCCCTCATGATGTGGGGGTTCCTTTGGCTTCTTGCAAGGCTCTGCTGAGGTGGCAGATAGGGCTAGAACCCACCATCCCTCCTGGACACCTAGTGATCAGCTGGGCACAGGGAGAGCAAGTAGCAGCTCTGCCCCGTGTGAGTGTGTGAGTCTCTCATAATTCCTCATTCCCCATAAACTCTCCAGTTTGATGCAAATAGAATGATCGTTGAAGTGTACAAATGAGAAAGATCCTGAAAGGACCTGGTGCTAAAATATTGAGTCTAAGATTAACGGCGGCTGCAGAGCCGCCATGCGCCTGCACAGCCATGGATCTGGAGTCTCTGTCTTGCGGCGGTTGGCTGTGGTGGCTGTGGTTGGCTCAGGCTCACACCCACTGAGCCCGGAGGCTGGGGACTGGGTGGAGGGCCCCCAATCCTTGCTCTGAGTCCAGCAGGCATGGCCGCCTGCGTGGCGAGCAGGCCCTAGGAGCTATGTAGGACACGACCAGGTGCTGGCCAAGCCTTTTGCTTTTCCCCCAGGAACTCCATAGGGCCATTCACCGTGAGGCCGAGCTGTGCAGCCATGGAAAACTAATAAGAAGCAAAAATCTGCCTCCTCCCAAGTCTGAAGACTCCAGTCAATAGTCTACAACAGAATTCTATTAGTTTGGTCAGGCTGATGAACCAATCTTAGCCTCAGTGACTTAGCAACAGAAATCCAGTTGTTCAAAGTTCTGGAAGGTTGAAGTCAAATATCCGGTGTGTTCTGGTGAGACCTGTCTTCCAGGCATGTAGGAGGGACACCTTACATGTCTTCATGTGGCCTTTTCTCTGGGTAAGCAGAGGGTCTCTGAGCATATTTCTCCCTGACCCTTGTGCTTGTGATGGGAAGGAAACCACACTTGTTATGGCCAAGGTTTCACTGATCATAAGCCCCACATGGTGCTGGGAAAACACCCAATTATGTGGGAGGCCTGAGAATTGAATTCAGGTCATCAGAACTGCCAGGCAGTTGGCCTGCCACTGATTCTTACCTCCTAGCCTCTTTTCTTACAAGAATGCTAGTCCTCCTATATTAAGTTCCCACCCTTCTTGTCTTATTCACCTGAAGTATCACTTTAAAGGCCAATTATCTGAAAAATAAAGACATACAATCAAAAAAAATAAAGAACTACAAGAAAATTTAACTTCTGAGAAGAACAATTAAAACAGTCCTAAATTATTAGCACCACTTCTTTTTCCCAATTATTTTAAGCTTTGCTATATACTTATAGTATTTGCTTAATTGTTTCACTTAGCAAAACAATTTTATATTGAATTCTAAAATTTCTCTGACAAGATTAGCTACTATCTCTAAATGATACCATGATATCTGTCGGGGAATGTCGCCGGGTCCCCGACAGTGTCAGGACAGAGGTTGTCTTCTACCTCCGAGGACACCGGGAGAAAGATGAAAACTCACAAGTCCGGTGCAGTTCCAAAAAATGGCTTTTAATAGTACAAAAAGCTCTTCCACAGCAATCCAATATAATGAACAAACTCTAGCTCTGGTCCGAACTTAGACCATACAAAAGAGCCTAAGTCTCCCACCAAAGAGAGAGGGATGTCACCCGAGCTGAGTCCTACCCAGAAGGAGCAAAAAGGCCAAAGAGCAAAAGGCCAAAGCCAAAAGCCAAAAGCCGCAGGAGCCAAAAGCTGAAGGCTGAGGAACCAAAAGGCAAAGGTGAAGGGGCCTCAAGTCAGCCCCTTATATACACCAAAGTAATCCAATCAGGAGGTTGTCATGCCAACAAAGAACCCTAAACAGAGTGTAGTGCCACACCCTATTGCAGGTATAAACAAAGGTTACACCAAGGACTAATCCTGAGATTATCTCTTATGTAAAACACTGGAGAGAGAGGGGCTGATATAAAGTAATACATCTTAACTTCATGAGCTTCATGTAATCTAGATGGTACCCACAAGGTCCTTCTTATTATTATCTGCACCAGGGTGATTCTGAGTATCTTGTTCTCGTGTACTGAAAGGGTCACATTCGCCTGCTTAGAGCAAACTAGTATGATCCTTCCTATAGTCTTCCTATAGTCTCAACGTAGCCAGGGTGGTAGTCTCCTGGTAAATTCTAACTGTCCCACGTTGGGTGCAGTGGGTATAAAGAGGAGCTGTGCCCAATCTAGAAAACATAGAAGTCTTAGTAGATGTATAAGTCAGAAGTTATTCAATCAAGGTGACTTCTGTAAGTGCCACACCCTCTAGCAGTGTTTACATAGAAGAAAGATCTCATTAGAATGAACCTTGGCTTAAATAAGATTAATCTGGGAGTGAGCAAAACAACAAAACTCCCAGATTAGCTAAACATGTCCTCCAACAGATATCCAAGGTGTGTCTTGGTTCAAGAAACCAGTAAAACTCCAAGTGGCATTTATCAGCCAAATGATATTTATCTTGTCTTCTCCCTTCTTAAATGGCATATCCAATACATATTAATTCTGAGTATCCTCGACTTTTGAGTCAGATCAGTTCAATAACACCATTTTAGTATCACTTTTCACATCCAAATAGTCACTCTTCAGTTGTTTTCTTCCTCCTAAACATCAAATATATACCACCAACAACACTGTTTTCCCAAGATGGATGGAATTCACTTGTACATGTTTGGATCATTTAGGGCAACATCCAACATCAAATCTATAGAAAGGGAAAGAGGAAGAAGTACCATGGGCTGTCAAACCAAAACTATGTCTTGGGATCTAAACTTTTTAATTATTTTATATCTAACAGAAGAGCAAACTGAATGCTTGGTACAAAAAAAACTTTTAAAAACCCAATTTCAAGTATAGCCACGTTTAAGGCTAGGGCTTCAGCTTATTAATTTGGGAGGACACAGTTCAGATCACAGCATAAATGTTGCTTCATGGAGAATCATTTGTGACAGAAATATGACAAAAGCCCAGTTGAAAAGCATTGCCGTAGCCAAGACTTAGACCCTACCACGTTAGCTACTAATATGATCTTGGGCAGGACTGGAGAAGCAATATAGGGGATAAGGTGTTTGCTGGCCTTTAGCACTGCCAAACCCAGTTGGATCACAGCATAGCGTATGGTACCCAGAGCACTTGCAGGTGTGATCCCTGAGTGCAAAGCCAAGAATATGCAAATTCTGAACAAAGCTGCCCATGGCCTCCAAACAAACAAATCCAAGCAAAAATTTTTTAAATATATATATATATATATATATATATAGTATAGCATATATATATATATATATATATACTATATATATATATATATATATCCGGCCCAGGTATGCTGGTCCAGAGACTCTTAGACATGGGGCACAGCGGTTCCTTGCTCTCCCTGTGCCCAGCCGTTCATGAGGCAGTCGGGAGGCATGGTGGGTTCTAGCCTTGGCCCACCACCCCGGCAGAACCTCACAACAAGCCAGACGACCCCCACCCACCTCCATGGGTGCCGCCATTTTCCACATCCGGACTTCCCTCTCTTCAGAACTCCACCCAACCAACCAGCCCATCACAGCCCTGCTCGCGAGCCGCAAGCGGCCGCGCGGGTTCATCAATAAATGCTTTATTTGGAGGTGTTTAAAGAATATGCCTCCCGCACGGCAAGCCTAGCAAGCTGCTCATGTTGTATTTGACATGCCAAATGCCAGTAATAATTATATTAGGTCATTCCCATGACCTAATATAATGGTTTGAGGCTCTTTATGTTCCTGTAGCAAGCCGATGCCCCTTTGCCTCTACTGGCATGAGACAGGACATATGGAGATATTACTGGTGCCCGCTCTAGCAAATAGATTATTAACGGGAAGATCGTGGATCGTGATATATATATATATGTGTGTGTGTGTGTGTGTGTGTGTGTGTGTGTGTGTGTGTGTGTGTGTGTGTATTTTAAATAAAACTATTTTGGGCAAATTCCTTAATAGAATTCTTATTAGGGCCATATAAGATACTATATCAACATAAGTCGTTTTGAGTCCTAAAAGTGGTAGAAAAGTAATTTTCATAGCTCAAAATGATACTTTTTTGATGAAATGACATATTCCAGAACCATAATAGCCAAAGTGATGTGATAGGTGGTATTAAATGAGGAATTTAAATGGCTCCAGTGCAGTGGTAATTTTTTTCATCTTTTGTTTTATTATAGCCAGCAGTGTTCAGAGCTCAGGGATCTCTTATGGGACTAAGGGGACCATGTGGAATGTTGGGGTTTAAGCCTAGTTTAGTTGCCTGCTAGGCAAGTGTTGGACTATCACTCTGGGTCCTGCACTGGTCATGTTAGAACAAGGTGACTTGTCTCTATTTCCAGATTTTTTTTCAGAATGAATTAGGACCCTCAATTTCTTTTCCTTCTAATAAAATATGAACAGCTGACACTGTCAGAAAGTATGCTCTTTTGTTCTATCTCTCAAAGTTCATTACTTTTTTTCCCAAAAGTGAAAAGGGATTACAGTTAGCAGTTAGACAAACTAGTGACTATGTTTTATTTGATAGAGAGAAAGCAGAATTTGCTTCTTCAGCTAGTCATTTCTATAACAATCGCATAGTCTATACTATTTAAATTAATACTGTGTTGAATGATAACACTTATGTTAATTGACAGTGTGGCAGAGTGTCTCTCTCTCTTTTTTTTTTTTTTTTTTTTTTTTTTTTTTGCTTTTTGGGTCACATCCGCAAATGCTCAGGGGTTACTTCTGGCTCTGCACTCAGGAATTACTCCTGGCGGTGCTCAGGGACCATATGGGATTCCGGGGATCGACCCCAGGCCGGCATGGGCCCACTGCTTGCAAGGCAAACGCCCTACCCACTGGGTTATCGCTCCAGCTCCAGGCAGAGTTTCTCTTAAAAACTCTCCACTTCTATTCAACACCTATTAGCTTTGTTACAGAAATTAGGAATCAAGGAGATTCTTTCAGAAGTGTGATGTGTGTGTGTGTGTGTGTGTGTGTGTGTGTGTGTGTACAAGCATGCACATGCATATGTTCTAGCCTGTATACCAGGAAGGTCACTTGCAAGAGAAATGGGGGAGGGTGTTTAAAAAAAAAATGAAACAAGTAGAAATGAAATTAGACCTGTGTTTATACAGTTCTCCACATTGGCCCAGGACTGATTTTTTGAAAGTTTGTAAACTAGCCTTCCAGTTTAAATTGAATAAGTAGGTGCAGCTGAGTAAATGGAGAGGCCTGGGTTTGCCACCATGTGTTTTCACTTTAAAATTACATTGAAGAGGAAATGGAGGGGGCCAGAAACCAAAATAAGAAAGAGAGATATAAGACAGGCTAGGTTTAAAAAGGAAAATGTGAGAAAATGAAGAGTCAAAACAGAAGTCCTCTTGGCTGGACCCTGGAGGCGGGAGACAGCAGGCCCTTGGCCCCATCCAGGGGTCTGAGCACAGGAGAACCTGTACTGGAGGAAATTCCACACACCAGGAGAGGCCCGCACTGGGACGCCGAAAGGTCAGGAGCCATTCTGGACAGCTTGCATTTGAGACACCTCCATTATAGACTTCGCCAGAGTCCCCTGGAGAGAAGCCTGTCCCTTGCTTATCTCAAAGACCCACTTAAAGCCACTGGACTGAGGCTGGGGAGAAGGTTCAAAGGGCTGGAACGGTCCCCTAATCCTTGCATGGTCTCCCAGTCCCGCTGGGGAGGTTCCTCCTAGAATAAGCCAAAAAATGACTGGCCTATTCTGCAGCAACTTCCTCTTCAGCCATGCTCTATAGACTAACCTTTACTTGCCCTAGATTCCTGGGGGAGTGTGAGAATGAAGCCATATTTGGGGATTCAGGCTCTACAGAAGTATTGCATCTCTGTGAGCCTGTTATGACTGTGGTCCCAATCAGGAGCGAATGGGATGGGGAGGTGCACAGATGAGGTGCCTGTAAAGGGAAGGAAGAGACAGCAGCAACCCAAGGACTAAGCCCTGCTGATACTGATCTCTTGGACTTCCAGCCTCCAGGCTGTGAGGAATCAAGTTGCTGTGGGTGAAGCCCCCTGAGCAGGGCTGCTTTGTTATGGAATCTCCAGGCACTGAATGCAGCCCCCTCATCACTGTATTTCTCCTCTAGTCTCATCATGAAGACCTGAGGAGGATGGCCCAAGTCTGGAGTTAGATTCAGTCATTAGCTTGACAGCTCAGGCTATTTGGCTTTTTCATTCAGCCATTTCCAATCCTTTAGGTTTGGGGAGTCATTCCTGGTGGTGCTCAGGGCTTACTCTTGACTTGGTTCTTAGGGATTTCTCCTAGCGATGCTCAGGGGCTGAGGATAGAATCTGAATTCTTCAGTCCTATAATTTCCTTCCATGCAAGGTCAAGTACCTCATCTTCTGAACTAACGCTCTGGCCCAGATTGGACCTATGGGGTCTACAAAAAGTCTGGCTTCCCCCTCTGTCCTCCATCAACTTTTCTCTCTCCTTTTCCCACCCTCCACACTCCTGATGACTCCAACTCTTTCTGCCTGCAAGTCTCCCTCCTTCCTGGTTTCTCCCACACTCTAGCATCCCCTCACTTCCTTTGTCATTTTCTCTTCATCCGTTCTGACTCTCCAAGCATCCTCTTTAGCTCTCTCTGAACCTTAGCCGAACTTAGATAGGAGGTCTACGGTTAACATTCGATGAAAGAATACATTAACAAAAATGGTGTTGAACTCTTGAACTCCCTACACTCCCAGAGTTTAGGAAGGAGAAGGAAAGAAACAGTGAAGGTGAAGAGAAGAGATAGAGGTCAAGGGGATTCAGATACAGTGGTCATGTCAAGGAAGGATAGAGAGGAGTGTCAACAGTACTGAAATCACAAGACCAAAATTTTAATTACTGGATTTAAAAAGGTGACTGTCAAGATGGTAGCTTAAGGCTGGATTGTGGAGATTGATGATGGATCATTGTGTGTCCCTGAGGTGGGGTTGGTGATGAAGCATTGTGTGTCCCTGGGGTGGGGGGGTGGTGATGGGATATTGTGTGTCCCAGGGTGGGGTTGATGATGGAGCATTGTATGTCAAAAACCCAGCTATGAGTAACTTTATAGTTAATGGTGATTTAAAAAAATTAAATGGTGGAGGAAAATAGTGTTGAAGCAAGTAATACAAAAGAGAATGTGTATTTCTATTTCTACAAATGACTCCCAACTTTGCACTTTAATCTCTCCCAATTTCTGTGGGACAGAACTAGGAGTGGCTCACAGGGTTTCAGGCCAGCTGTTGATGGATGCAGGCTTGCACAAGAGAATTCAAAAGATCGTGTTCCAAGCTCACTTAAGTGGTTGCTGGTGACTCCAGCCTCCAGCTGGTTGAATGTAGCTCCTCATTCCTGCCCCCCAACCCCACCTAAAGCCACTGCCCCTGTGGATACCTGAGGATCCCTAGGACAAGGCAGCAGGCAACAGCCAGGACGAGTGACCAAAACAGCCCATCCCAAAAATCACAGAGTCTTGCTTTTATGTTTTCATTAGTACAAATTTTGTGCATGCAGGAACCAGTCCTTCCTTCCCTCAGCTGCACAGCCTGTTTCTGGGGCTGTTGATGGTGATGGCCTGCTGGGCTGAGCTTTCCATAGATGCTTTGTGGTTCTCGGAGGACATGCTTTGAGAAATCTCAGCACTCCCAGACCCTTGATTGGTGGACCGGGAATTTCCAGGGCCTATAAGCAGCTGCTTTCTTACTGCTCTCCTCAGCAGCTCTGTGCAGCAAAGTCCTGCCCTTGACTCGGTAGTGTGTCCTGTGTCTATGCATTCCTGTTTTGCCTGTTCTGTCTAATTTTGGCATATCTAATTGGTACCAGGTGAAATTGTTAGACCCCTCTCTTGTGAATCTTGGACTCCAGGACAGTTCTGATGGCCTGAGGGTGGCTGTGATACCTTTTAAGAAAGAGGCCATGATAGCTGAGCACGATCATGCTTGCAAGGACCCTTTCCTGCCCAAAGTTTGAGTCCTGCAGAATTTGCCAATCACAGCTACTGAGCAAGTGGGAATGGAGCTGGCACCTCTGCCAGGCTTCACTTTTCCTTCATCCCTTAGACAGCCAATTCTGACCATGACCCGATATCATCATAGCAGCTCTCTCTCTCTCTCTCTCTCTCTCTCTCTCTCTCTCTCTCTCTCTCTCTCTGTCTGTCTGTCTGTCTGTCTCTCTCTCTCTCTCTCTCTCTCTCTCACTTTACTGTGGTCTAGATGACAAAGTACATGTGTGTATATTAAGGAGCCAGGTGATAGTTAAAGTGGTAAAGCACATGTCTATCATATTCAAGGCCTAAGTGAGCCGGGCAACATGCCCCCTTCCCTAATACACCAGTGTGTCTGTGGTGGCTCTGAGCACCTCCTGGCCTGAGCACTGTATTGAATCACTAAGTCAATGCAGCAAATTGCAGCTGGCACCTAGGCAGAGCTCTGCTGCCGAGAGTGATAGAAAACAACAGAGAAAGGCTGGAGAGATAGCCCAGCAGGTAAGGTGCTTGCCTGGCATTCAGCTGGCCTGGGCTTGAACACCAGCACTGTCTGGTTCCCTGAGCGCTGCCCAGAGTGAACCCTGAGACCAGCCAGGGCTGTGACAAAACCAAAACCCAGACAAGACAAAGTAAGTATACAGAACCATGTGTATTTAAGGTATAAAACTTTTTTGCCTTTAAAAAATGCACATGATGGCTTCTAAGTGTATGTAGTGCAACCCACAATGTGTAAGAGAAAGAAAAGAGAGAGAGGGAGAGAGAAAAGATATAAAAAAAAACCTGTCATTTAGGCAGGCTATGGGAGGGGGAGGGAATTTGGGACATTGGTGATGGGAAATGGGCACTGGTAGAGGGCGGGGTGCTGGAACACTATGTGACCGAAACCTCTAAACAACATTGTAATTATATATCTCACGGTGGTATAATAAAATGTTTAATTAAAAAATAAAGAAAAAATACTTTTTTGCCTTTTTAGATCACACCTGGCTATGCTCAGGCGCTTCCTCCCGGCTCTGTACTCAGGAATTACTCCTGGCAGTACTCAGGAGATCATATGGGATGCTAGGAGATTGAACCCTGGGTCAGCCGCATACAAGGCAAGCACCCTACCCACTGTATTATCATCCTGGCCAGTGATAGCACAAAGCTTCTGATTTGATATACATTGTGGGATGATCACTATCATCACTCTGGCTAACTCCACTCCACTTCCTTAACCTGGGTCTGTTCTGGGAGTTCACTAGACCTCTCTTGGCAGGTTTTTTTTTTTTAATTCTTTTTTTTTTTTTTGGGGTTTTGGGTCACACCCGGCAATGCTCAGGGGTTAATCCTGGCTCTGCACTCAGGAATTACTCCTGGCAGTGCTCGGGGCCATATGGGATGCCAGGGATCTAACCCGGGCCGGCATGGCGCGGCCAAGTGCAAGTCAAACGCCCTACCCGCTGGGCTATCGCTCAGGCCCCTCTCTCTTGGCAAGTTTTAAGTAGGCAGCATAATATCATTATCTAGAATCACTACACCATAGATTAGATTTCCAGAGCTCATCTGTCTGACATAACATCAATGTGTTGCTTGGGTGGTGTTTGGGTTGGGCGGCACAGTGGGTGGTACTCAAGGGAGCCCCTTTGGTGCCAGGAATCAAACCCAGATGCAAAGCATTCCCTCGGCTGGTAAGTTATCCCTCAGGCCCCACACAGAAATTTTGTCCCCTTTGGTAAACACTCCCACTTTCTCCACCCATTTGTGCCACCCGTCTCCTCTGAGCAGAGGACTCTTGTGAATCACGCAGCTGCTCTCCTTCTGTGAAGACCACACAGCAGGGAAGGGATTGCACAGGAGGTAAGTATGAGAAGCTGGACATTACTGGGGAGCAGCTTGGAAGCTTCCTGTCCCTCTAAAAACAGAGGGCTCAAATCTGACACCTTCTGCTAACTGATTCTGAAGCATATTAGCCAAAGAATCTTCTTTTATTTGGTGTTTCTCTACAAAATGACAAATAGTTGCAAAGTGATTGGTTGAGTGACTATTCAAGTGAGTGGTGGTGTGATGCACCTCATTGAATCAACCCTCAGTTGTGGGCCTTATTGGTGGGGCTGATGCGGGTTTGTTCTGTCTTGCTTCATAGATGGGGGAAGGGCCGGACATCACCAGGGTAGCAAGGCAGTAAACTTAAAGCGGAAAACTGGTTCCTTCTGGTGACTGTGTGTCCTTCTTGCCATAAAGCACTGGGCCCCAGAGAAAGGTCCTTCTTCCAACCCTTATACAGTCATAAGCACCTCTGCTTCCCAGGAACCCAGCACTCACACCGTGATCTTTCAGGAAGACTGTCTCCCTCTGAACATGGGGCTAGTTTTTTCTGTTTAGGGGAGCCTGCAGGGATCACCCCTGAGCCATCTGTTCTCTTCCCTGAAGTTGCTGAGGTGTGATGCTGCTGTGGTCACTCATTGAGCCTTTCTTCCCTAGTGCTTATTCCTATTGGTCTGAGGAGAGGATTCTAGGTTAAATCCTCTCCTGTGGTTTGGGACTGTTTATCCTTCAGTGAAAGGGGGTCAGCCAGAGTCACATTCTGCTATGCTAATCACGCAGCAGAGACAGGAAATATCATTTATAACAAGAGCCCTAATCAATGGGCTCTGACATCTCAGAAGGGCCCTGAGACCTGCCAGCCTCCACACTGGGGTTCCCATTGCTTCTGGGTCTCTTGATTTCTTGTTTTTGTGTGGTTATGTCTTGGGGGCACACACCAAGAAGTGCTCAGCGGCTATTCCCAACTTGTGTTAGAGGTCATGTCTAGTGGTGCTTCGGGGACCTAATTGTAGTAGAGTTCAAACCTGATCTGCCACACGCAAAGCATATGCTCAGCCTATGGAGTGCTCTCTCCAGCACTGGACTCTTGCATCTGTTTAGAATCTGTTCACTTCACACTCTGGGTCATTAAAATGGACGCAACGGAACTGAGATTGACTTTAAGAGCAGATTTGGTCCCTGACAACAGTCTCCTGGTGTCTGGCTTGTCAGTTCTGCCCGCAGGAAAGGCCATGCCTTGGCCAGAACAGAGCTGGTCTAGGGCCTTTAGAGGCAGAGTAGGGACTATTGACACACTCGCGAGCAGAGTAGGGACTATTGACACACTCGACGCGGTGCTGCCTGATCACCTTCCT
Organism: Cryptotis parvus; assembly: GCA_021461705.1. Classification (NCBI taxonomy): domain Eukaryota; kingdom Metazoa; phylum Chordata; class Mammalia; order Eulipotyphla; family Soricidae; genus Cryptotis; species Cryptotis parvus. Next base: position 35,451 of record JAJIBD010035363.1, read on the forward strand.
TCTTCCTCCACCCCGCCTTCTCCCTCCTGAGCTTGAGTGCTGTTTTCAGGAGAAAGCAGTAGGTGCACATATTAACCTCTAAGAAAAGTAGGAAACTCACATTGCGAAGATTTGAGGGGGCCTTAGCTTCCGCTAAGGCTTCATCCATCTCTTTCCCCCAGTGCTCTGGAGAGCCAGAGAGCAGCATTGGCTCTTTGCTGTCCGTGCTAGGGATGAAAGGGCATCTGATGTGACTGGAGGCAATTTTGCGGCTTCTCCACAAGCATCTTCCTCAAAAAAAAGTTTTGCCACAGAATTCAAAGGGCTATCAGACTCTTTTTGTTTCATCAATAAGAAAAGAATGAACTGGTTGACAGTTTGGCAGCAATTTTCCATTGACTTATCATCCATCTACAACATATTTAACATATTTAGACTAGTTGTTG
>JAJIBD010035365.1:0-31183 GCA_021461705.1 Cryptotis parvus
CCCCAGTAGCCGACCCTGGCGCCGCGCTGTCTCCCCAGGGGAGATAATCGAGGGCTGCCGCTTGCCAGTGCTGCGGCGGAACCAGGACAACGAAGATGAGTGGCGTGAGTGACGTCGGGGGGCGGGGCCAAGGAACCTTAGGGCGCTGGGCGGACGGAGCCTAGGCACCCCGAGACGGGCGGGGCCTGCGTCTTCCAGAGGCGGGCGGGGCTGCGCTCCTCCAGAGGGGCGTGGCCTCTGCTCCGAGATGGACAGGGCGGGGCTTGAGAAGGGGCGGCCCTTGGGCGCTAGTGCCGGAGCTTCCCAGTGCTGGGGTTCAGCCCTGGGGTGGGGTCCGGGTCGTCGGAAGGTGGAGCCGCCGCGCTGCGCCTTCTCTTCAGGCCTCTGCCTGTGCTGTTCCTGTAGCCCCTGGCCGAGATCCTGAGCGTGAAGGACATCAGTGGCCGGAAGCTCTTCTATGTGCATTACATTGACTGTGAGTTCTGGGATGAGGGGCTGCAGGTGGGGGGCAGCCTCTGGCCTTCCTTCCTGAGCCGCCCCCACCGCTGCAGTCAACAAACGCCTGGATGAATGGGTGACCCATGAGCGGCTGGACCTAAAGAAGATCCAGTTCCCCAAGAAAGAGGCCAAGACTCCCACCAAAGAACGGACTCCCTGGGTCCCGCCCCGGCTCGCCCGAGAGAGAGAGGTGGTGAGTAGGGCCCCGATTCACCTCTCTTCTCCTCCTCTCTCTCTCTTGGCCTGGGGGCTCCCGAATGGCAGGAGGCCGCGCCCTGTCCCCCTGGCAGCCGCTTGCAGGGGGCACATCGCAGATGTAGCAGCCAGAGTCCAGTGGCCTATGCCTGTGTCCTCGAGAGGGCAGAGGGTGGGGGTTTGATCACCCACCCCCGAGGGCGCCTGCACCCCGTCCCCCCCCCCAGAGGAAGAGCCTGGACCTGTCTCCACAGCCGGCCTCCGCCCAGGCCAGCGGGAAGACTTTGCCAATCCCGGTCCAGATCACACTCCGCTTCAACCTGCCCAGGGAGGCGGGAGGCCATTCTCGGCGGCGAGCCCGACCAGCCGCTCTCCTCCAGCTCCTGCCTGCAGCCCAACCACCGCTCCACGGTACCCTCAGCAATTCCAGGGACCTCGCTTTCCTCTCAGGTCCCGCCTTCTCTACCTTCTGACCCACCTTTCTTGGTTTCTCTCTGCAGAAACGGAAGGTGGAGGTGGTGCCCCCAGCGACCCCGGTGCCCAGCGAGACAGCTCCGGCGTCCTGTGTTTCCCCAGGTGAGTGCCCAAACCTTTTCCCTACCTGTCTCGCTCCCGCCCCAGTAGCCCCTGCAGCTGGTCTCATGGCCGCTCCTGTTGCGCTCTCTCCTGCAGAATGGCTCTGCCCGGAGGGGCCGTGGCTGCCCAGCCGGGCCGAAAAGGAAATCGAATTGCTTGGGCACTGACGAAGGTGGGTCTGGGCCGGGGGGCACTGCGCATGCAAGCAGGGCCCACTCGCGGGCTCGCGTAAGCTGGGCCGCTCTCTCCGGGCAGGACTCCCCAGGACAGCTCCGATGGCATCCCGTCGGCCCCGCCGCATGACGGGCAGCCTGGTATCCGACCGCAGCCACGGCGACATCGTCACGCGGATGAAGAACATCGAGTGCATCGAGCTGGGCCGCCACCGCCTCAAGCCCCTGGTACTTCTCGCAGTACCCACAGGGAGCTCACGGCGCTGCCGCTGCTCTACCTCTGCGAAGTTCTGCCTCAAGTACGGCCGCAGCCTCAAGTGTCTGCAGCGGCACCCTGGTGAGTGGGTTCCCAGGGACCGCCCCTGCCCTGCCCCGCCGTGCCCCCGCCCTGACCCACTGTCTTCTCCAGACCAAAGTGTGACCTGCGCCACCCGCCCGGCAACGAGATCTACCGCCAAGGGGACCATCTCCTTCTTTGAGATCGACGGCCGCAAGAATAAGGTCACTGGCACGGTCTTGGGGTGTCTGGGAACATATCCCCTCACTCAGAAAAACAGTAAGGGCGGAGCCAGCACACCTATGTCCAGTTTTTATTGGCTTCCTCAGGGGGCAGGTCCTAGTAGACTCAGGGGACAGCCACTGAGGCCAGTGGGGGGAAGCCCCCAGGCCCTGGTGTGGTGATGGGAAGGAGCAGGTGGGGGCAGGTGCCCCCGACAGCTGGTCCGTAAAAGGCTGAGGGTCGAAACACGGATAGTTCTCAGGAGGTGGCACTGACCAGTGACTCCCACTGCCAGGCTCGGGGCAGCACGGGGCATCCCAAGGGCAGGAGCTTCAGCAGCCAAGGAGCTGGGGCAGAGGCCAAAGCATGTTGCTGGGGAACCTCTGAGACCCTTTTTGTTTTCTTTTTCCGCTTTTTTGGGTCACACCCGGGAGTTCTCAGGGGTTACTCCTGGCTCTTCGCTCAGGAATTGCTCCTGGCGGTGCTCAGGAGCATATGGGATGCCAGGGATCGAACCCAGGTCAACCACGTGCAAGGCAACGCCCTCCCTGCTGTGCTATTGCTCCAGCCCCTGAGACCTTTTTTTTTTTTTTTTTTTTTTTTTTTGCCTTTTTGGGTCACACCCGGCAATGCTCAGGGGTTCCTCCTGGCTCTGCACTCAGGAATTACTCCTGGCAGTGCTCGGGGACCATATGGGATGCCAGGGATCGAACCCAGGCCGGCAGAGGCGACGGGCGTGCAAGGCAAACGCCCCTACCCACTGGGCTATTGCTCCGGCCCCGAGACCATTTTTTGTTGGACCAGAATTTTTTTTTTTTTTTTTTTTTTTTTTTTTTTTGCTTTTTGGGTCACACTCGACAGCGCTCAGGGGTTCCTCCTGGCTCTGCACTCAGGAATCACTCCTGGCGGTGCTCGGGGGACCCATATGGGATGCCAGGGATAGAACCCGGGCCGGCACAGGCCGGCTGCGTGCAAGGCAAATGCCCTACCGCTGGGCTATCGCCTCCAGCCCCTGGACCAGAATTTCTGCCGCTTCTGGTAGATGAGCAGATTCGTCTTCTGGTGGGCAGCGGCCTGTGACCAGGGCTGCTCCCCCTTCCCCACGCCGGCACAGCCTGTGGCTACGGGTCGCTGTGGAGGCGGCCAGACCGTGGGAACATGGGACAGACCCGCGGCAGGCTGCAGGGGACATACAGGGCGGACGGTGACAGGCCCGTCTCTGCAGAGCTACTCCCAGAACCTGTGCCTCCTGGCCAAGTGCTTCCCTGGACCACAAGACGCTCTACTATGACACGGACCCCTTCCTCTTCTACGTCATGACCGAGTACGACTGCAAGGGCTTCCACATCGTGGGCTACTTCTCAAGGTGGGTGTCGCAGGCGCCCAGCCCGCCCCACCCCACGCCCCGCCCACTCACGCCTCACACCGCCTCTCCACAGGAGAAGGAGTCCACGGAAGACTACAACGCGGCCTGCATCCTCACACTGCCGCCCTACCAGCGCCGGGCTACGGCAAGCTGCTCATCGAGTTCAGTGAGTGCCGCTGGCCTCCCCCTGCGGGCCGCTGTCTCTCCGCCCCTTGGCGCTGCCCCTTTCCGTTCCGGTGCCCCGGACCTCGAGGCCCTTGTACTTCAGTTATTTCCATGGGGCGCACCTGGTGGTGCTTGGGGGGGGGGCCCAGGGTCTACGCCCACCTCTTAAGCCCACGGACCCTTGTGAGAACAAGGGGTGGACCCGGCTTTGTGAAGACACAGGTTGAGGCCAGAGTCCAGTGAGGAGGGGCACTTACCCCCCACGCAGCTGACCCGGGCTCAATCCCTGGCATCCCATGTGGTCCCAATTCTTGAGTAAACCCTGAGCATCGCTGCGTGTGCCACCCCCCCAGAAAGAAAACCAGACACTCAGCACAGATGCGGAGCCAGCCCCGAGGCCTCTGGAGATGGGCACGAGCAGAGCTGCCGGGAGTTGGCCCGGGGAGCTGCAGGGGCTCTGCCCTCACGGGGCGCGGGCACCTGCTCGGCAGTGCAGTGTTCCCCTGAGGGTACAGGGGGGCAGTGAGGTGGGGCCGGGTGCCCAAGACAGCGGGAGGGCTCCTGGAGCCCCGGGTCCGACAGGACTGGAGACTGCCCGAGAGATGAGGGCTCCAAGCTCGGCAGGACCTGCGGGCCCACCAGCAGGAGGGGTGGGCCTTCTGTCCTGGGCACTGCCCAGCTGGACGAGAGAACTCCAGAGCTCAGGCCTGGACCCAAAGTGGGTCTCCCACACCATCCTCCTGAGCCGCCAGCACAGATGTGATGTACCCGAGGCCCCAGGAAGGGCCCCTAGGAGGCAATAGGGCCGAGGGGCGCCCCCCTGTGGCCTGTGCTTGATGGTGGGAAGGTACTTGCCTGCACGTGGCCAGCCCTGGTCCCGTCCCAGACTGGCCACAGCGCCAGCTCGGCCACCCACCACCTGATCCTCTGCTTCAGGCTACGAACTTTCCAAGGTGGAAGGGAAAACTGGGACCCCTGAGAAGCCCCCTCTCGGACCTGGGCCTGCTCTCCTACCGCAGCTACTGGTCCCAGACCATCCTGAGATCCTGATGGGGCTGAAGTCGGACAGCGGGAGAGGCCGCAGATCACCATCAAGTGAGCCGGGCCCGCTGCCCGGTGCGGGCGCGCAGGGCCCCATGTCTTGGGGCCCCTGACCTTTGCTCCCCTACAGTGAGATCAGCGAGATCACCAGCATCAAGAAGGAGGACGCCATCCCCACGCTGCAGTACCTCAACCTCATCAACTACTACAAGGGCCAGTACATCCCTCACGCTGTCCGAGGACATCGCGGACGGCACGAGCGGGCTATGCTCAAGCGGCTTCCCCGCATTGACTCCAAGTGTCTACACTTCACGCCCAAGGACTGGAGCAAGAGGGGCAAGTGGTAACGGGCACTGCTGTGCCATGCCGAGGCGGCAGAGCTGGCCGAGCCCCCGCCCCTACAGGAGCCTGGAAGAGGCACGTCGGGTGTCGGGGCTGAGGACAGGGTCCCGCGGAGGACAGGCCTGGGAGAGGCTGGTGCTGTCCAGCATCGGGCGCAGCTCTGGGCTCCAGGCCAGCTCCCAGGACAGCTGGCGGCAGGACCAGGCGTGCAGGAGCCGGACAGGAGCCGGGCAGCTGTGTAGTGAGGGGCAGGGCGCTCTGCAGAGAGCCAAGCTGTAAATTAACTTTTGTAAACCTGGGGCTGGGTGGGGGCGGGTTTTCGGAAACGTCTGGCCTCTCTTATCCGGCGCCCGCAATAAACTACTGGCCAGAGCCACGCCGAAGTCCTCGTGGGCAAGCGGCGATGCCGTTTCCGTGGGGGTCCCGCCGCCTGCAGACTCACAGGTTACTGCGAAGCGCCTCGTTTATTGGGGGCTCCAAGGGCACGACTCGGCTCACGGGGAAGGGCCGCGCTTCTCAGTCCTCAGGGACGGGCGCGTGGATCTGCAGCGGGAAGCCCCCGTTAGCGGTTAGCGCCATGGGCTGGGGCCTCATCCGCGGAGGAGACGCCCCTGGGCCAGGGGGGGCGGCCCGACACTCACCGCGGCGGCCAGGCGGGCCAGCTCAGGGCTCCGCGCACTTTGGCATCGGGCCCAGGGACGGTCCTCCAGGCCCCAGAGGGTGAAGCTGCTGAAACTAGCGGTGGCCGCCGGAAACTTGTCCTGGGGAGGGCGGGGGCTCAGTCCGGGGGCGCCCCCGCCTCGCCCGCCCCCGCTCCCAGCCCTCCGCCTCTCGCTCACGAAGTTCCGCCCGGCTCCGCGTCCTGCGGGAGGTCCCGCCGCCCCGCGCCGCCTCCCTTCTCCTCCGTCTCCAGCACGAAGCCCACGAGGCCGGGCGGCAGCGCCACCTCCCTCGCCCGCAGGCCGGCCCTGAAACGACACATGTAGCCCTGCCGAGAGCAGGTGGGCCTCAGCGGGCAGCGGGGGCAACAGCCGGGCAGCCGCCCGCCCGCCGCCACCGCGCGCGGACCACGACCCCCAGAAGCCCTTGCGGCGCCGCCCGCCCGGGACAGCGCAACGCGGCCGCGGGGCTGCCGAATTGTAGTCCGGCCGCGCGCACTCATTCGTCCGGACCCCGGCGGATGGCCGGGTGAAGAAGCGCCCCCACCGGGGCGGGGCCGGTCAACGGGACCTCGCAGGGGAGGAGATGCAGCGCGGCAGGGGCGGCGTCGTGCAGCGTGTCGGGACGCAGGTGGATGCGGTGCTTCTCCACGGCGTCCTCGTCTCCATCTCCATCCTCCGTCGCCGTTCGCGGGCTGAGGCCAAAGCTGGCGCGGAAAGTGCGCGGAGCCTGTCGGGAGGCCGATCTGCAGCGCGGAGCCTCCTGGGAAGTGTAGTCCCTCCCGGAGCTCAGCGCGGAGCCTGCTGGGAAGTGTAGTCCCTCCCGGAGCTCAGCGCGGAGCCGGCTGGGAAGTGTAGTCCCTCCCGGAGTTCCCTGCATCTCTGTGTCAGATTGTTTGAAATTAAACAAATACAGGGGCCGGAGTGATAGCCCAGCGGGTAGGGCGTTGGCCGGCCTGTGCCGGCCCGGGTTTGATCCCCGGCATCCCATATGGTCCCCCGAGCACCGCCAGGAGTGATTCCTGAGTGCAGAGCCAGGAGAAACCCCCTGAGCATTGCCGGTGTGACCCAAAAAGAAAAAAAAAAAAAAAAAAAAAAAAACAGAATACCTCCTCCTGCCCCCCTCCCCATCCACGCTTGAGGGGCCGGAAGTGAACCCAGGGACTCACACACACGCAAAGCAAATGTTCCACCACAAAGCCGCCTCGTGGCCTAATGCCCTTCTGAATGTGAACACATTGAAAATAAGACATTTTCTGTTGGTGCTTGGGTGTTTCTAATTTTTAGTTTACTGAGAATAACACCCCTTCCTCAACATTTTATCCAATTTTTATGATTTGTTTTCCATCCTGGTTGATTTTTTTTGGGAGGGGTTCCACACCCAGCGATACTCATGGGTTGCTCCCGGCTCTGCACTCAGGAATTACTCCTGGCGGTGCTCAGTGGACCATATGGGGTGCTGGGAATTGAACCCAGGTCGGCAGCTGCAAGGCAAACGCTCCCTACCTGTTGCGCTATCACTCCGGCTCTTCCACCTCGGTTGATGGGCGACCCGCCCCTCACCTTCTCTGTCATGATGCTTGAGTAAGGTGCAGACGCTTTGTGCTAGTGCTCACACACACCCTTGTCACTGGTATCCCGGTGGAGGGGCCTGAATTGAACCTCGGCCCAGGAGTCACCCGTAGGCCCTATAGTTGGATGTTTACAAACCTGGCTGATAATGGTTTTGGTTTGGGGTCACACTGGGTGGTGCTGGGGGCTACCCCAGCTCAGGGCTCTGGAGTTGCTTGCAGGAGTGCTCTGCGGGTGCTCGGGAGCAACGTGGATCTCTGCGCGCAAAGCGTGTGCCTCAGCCTTGAGACGCCCCAGGCCCAGTTCTGTCTTTTTCACTGGTGCTCCCATCAAAGCCGGATAAACACGCATATGTTTTAGCTGTTTTCTACCAGTTGCTTATTTATTTGGTTTGTGGGCCACTCCTGTGGTGGCCTCGGAGCTTACTCCTGGCTCTGTACTCAGGGGTCACTCTGGCAGGGCTCAGAGGATCACGGAGTACACAGCAAATCCCTCCCCCTCCCTCCCGCCATTGGACTGCTCCGGCCCCCTGATGCTTTTGTTTTATTCTTTTTGGGGCCATACCCGGCGATGCTCAGCGGTTTCTCCTGGCAGTGCTCTGGGGATCATAAAGGGAGGTAAGGGTCGCAGGCAAGGCAAACGTCCTGTCACTCTGGCCCCAGGAGTTTTCCTTGAGTGCAGAAATCAGTTTTCTGGGCTGTCCACTGAACCGTAGAGCCCCTGATAAAGTGGATTTGGGCTCCCCGCACACCTTCGGGAGCCCGGACTGTGGCCTTGGTCAGCGCCGTCCCCTCTCCAGGACGAAGGCTCTGGGAGCCTGGCCTGGCCATACAGCTGGAAGGCGCTGGCCGCGTGCCCTGCCGGCAATGAGGGTCGCCAGGCGGGATCTGACCGTGGCCGCGGAGGCCGCCCCGAGTCGCACGGCGTCCCTCCGCGGGGGACCTCAGGGCAGAGCCCGGGCACACAGTTCTCTCCCACCGGAAGCCGAGAACCCACCAGTGCTGCCCACCCGCCCCGCCCCGGCTGCTCAGGTCCGAGTCTGCTCTGGCTCGCGCGCTCCCGCCTCCCGGGAAACGGCTGCAGGAGCCCCGCGCCAAGCCCCTAAGGAGCAACCTGGAGTCCCTGGGCCCCCAAGCCCCAGAGGGGGGCAGCTCCCACCCCCTGCCTGGAGCTCGGAGGGCAGTTCGTGGAACTTGCTGGAAGCCGCGTGGCACACGTGCATTGCTCTCAGGCCAGGGAACCGCTCAGGGAGCGGGGTCCCCGATGCAGGCTCTGGGGAGGGCCTGCCGCCAGGAGCTTCAGGGTCCAGCCCCGCAGCTGCACCACGGGAGCGGCGCCCCTCGCCCGCTGCAGCGGCCAGCGGGGACGCGTGAAAGCCGAGCTGCGGCGGGGACGCCGTGCCCGCTTTCCTCCTCCCGCGCCCTCGCGCCCTGGTTCTACTTGGCCGCCTGTTACCCATTTTGCTGAGCGCTTTGCCCCCTCACGCTCCGGTTCTCACGCGGTCGGGCATGTGCGTGCTCGCCACTGCGCGGGGCCGCAGGCGGTCCCGCTGGCCGAGGGGGCGCAGAGCGCAGGGACACGCTGTCCCACGCGCAGGCTCGGCCCAGGACGACCCCCCGCCCACCTGCCCAACTGATCCCCAGGAGCGCGGGGTCTGGCCCCCGAGAAACCAACTCAACACGCCAAACAACCGCTTCCTGGAGCTGATACAAAGCCGCCTTGTTCGCATGGACAGGCCCTGCTGGGCAGAACAATGCCCCTCTCGGAGGCTCCCAGCCGCTGGCCCTGCGGTCATGACGACCATTGCTCTCTCTCTCTCTCTCTCTCTCTCTCTCTCTCTCTCTCTCTCTCTCTCTTAATTTTTGGGTTCCTCCTGGCTCTGGACTGAGGAATTACTCCTGGCAGTGCTTGAGGATCATTCTGATGCCGGGATGGAACCCGGGTCGGCTGCTGCGCAATTTTAACGCCCTCCTCACTGTACTAACTCCGCCCGCTTACTTTGATTCCCCTTCATATTTATTTATTTTGGGTCACACCCGGCAATGCTCAGGGGTTTCTCCTGGCTCTGCACTCAGGAATCACTCCTGGCAGTGCTCGGGGACTACATGGGATGCCGGGATCGAACCCAGGCTGGCATGGGCCGGCTGCGTGCAAGGCAAACGCCCTACCCGCTGGGCTATCGCTCCGGCCCCTGATTCCCTTTTATTTTACTTTTTGCTTTTTTGGGTCACACCTGGCAATACTCAGGAGTTACTCCTGCTCTGAACTCAGGAATTACTCAGGCGGTGCTTGGCCGGGGTAAAGCCAGGGTTGGGCGGCGAGGCAGACGCCCTCCCTGCTGTGCTATGGCTGGCGCCCCCAAGGACCATTTCTTAGTCTTAGTCTCTGAAATCTAACGGTCTTGGGAGTCTGAGTCTCCAGGTTGGGGGTGGGGGACTAGGTCCTTTCCAACTGGCTCATTTTGGCTTGCAGATTTGGGAAGGTGGGACCCACACCCAGTGATTCTCAGAGTGCCTCCCTGGTAAGGCGACAGTGGCCGGGGTGACAGCAGGGCTCCTGCCCGCCGCCTCTCCCCAACCCCCTCACGGGCAACTGTTTCCTGGCTGGGACAGTTTTGCACACTGCAGCGCCTCCGTGCTCACTCACTAGACTGCTCTCAGCAGCGACAAAAAACGGTAACAGGATCTTTTCTACCCTGTTTCTTTCTAGTTGGGGCGAGGACGCGGCCACACCCCTGCAGTACTCAGGGGCTAATGCTGCAGTGCTCGTGAGTGACCCCTAGTGGGCTCAGGGAAGATCCAAGTGCCAAGAGTCCAAACCCGGATTTGCAGGGGCAGGGCAGATGCCCCAGGCCCTGGGGCCTGGGTCTTCCTTTCCCTCTGCGTCCCTCCATCCCTTCCTTTAGGTCACACCCTGGTGACGCTCAGGGGTTACTCCTGGCTCTGCGCTCAGGAATTACCCCTGGCGCTGCTCGGGACCATATGGGATGCTGGGGATCGAACCCACCTCCACTTGCGCTGTATCCCTCTCTTAATCAAAACAAGTTCAAATTATTGGATAATGTGATCTAAATCAAGTAATAGTTTCCAGATACTAAAAAGGTTTCCGGGCTAAGCAATAGCCCAGCGGGTAGGGCGTTTGTCTTGTGCGTCGGCCCGTGCAGGCCCGGTTGGATCCTCGGCACCCATATGGTCCCCCGAGCACCGCCAGGAGTAATTCCTGAGTGCAGAGCCAGGAGAAACCCCTGAGCATTGCCGGGTGTGACCCAAAAATCAAAAAAAAATTTTTTTTATTTTATTATTATTATTATTATTTTGCTTTTTGTGACACCCAGCGACGCTCAGGGGTTACTCCTGGTTCTGCACTCAGGAATTACCCCTGGCGTGCTCGGGGACCATATGGGATGCTGGGGATCGAACCCGGCTGGCACAAGCCGCCGCGGCAAGACAAACGCCCCTACCCGCTAGGCTATTGCTCCAGCCCCAAATAAATAAATTAAAAAAAAAAAAGATTTCCTCCTCATTTTTCTATTTAGAATGCAATAGACATCGAACATTTTAAGGTAGCCTGCCATATATTTTCTTTCTTGCCTTTATGCTCTGTATCACTGTATCACTGTCTTCCCATATATCATCGATTACTGGAGCGGGCTCCAGTAACATCTCAATGCATCCTGTCACATGCGAAATAGCCCGAGGGCATCATCCTGCTCCAGGAACATGAAGAGCCTCAAACCATTCCATCAGGTCATGGGAATGAGGTCTATAATTGTTATTGGCATGTCAAATACAACATGGGTAGCTTGCAAGGCTCTGCCATGTGCGGTAGGATACTCTAGTATCACTGTATCACTGTCTTCCCGCTCATCATCGATTTTCAGCCGAGGGGTACCAGTAACATCTCCATATGACCTGTCTCATGCAAGTAGAGCCCAAGGGCACCTGCTTGCTCCAGGAACATAAAGAGCCCCAAACCATTCCATCAGGTCAGGGAATGAGGTCTATAATTGTTACTGGTATCTGGCATATCAATACGACACGGGTAGCTTGCCAAGCTCTGCCGTGCAAGAGCCTAGGATACTCTAGGAGTGACTAGATACTCTAGGATACTCTAGTAGTCACCTCAAAGTCACCTCAATTCACCGAGGCATCCAGGAGGCATGGCGGGTTCTAGCCCTGGCCCACCACCCCAGCAGAGTCTTGCAAGAAGCCAGAGGAACCCCCCCACACCATGAGGGCCGCCATTTTCCACATCCCACCTCTCTCCACACTGCTCCACCCAGCAGAAGAGCTGATCACAGCCCAGCTCATCAATAATTGCCTTTATGTTCAAACAGTAAATCGAGTCCCAATTTCTGGTATTTGTACATTTTTTGGTGGTGTCTTTTCTCTTCTCTCACTGGCCAATTTTAACTCCCAGTGCAACATCACTGAGCATGCAGTCGGAAAAAGAAGGACCATCACATCTGATTTCAAGCATACAAATGCATGAGCGTGCTCAGGTGCCCTGTATGGTAAAACAATCGCAAATGATGAGTTTTATGTATCATTAGTAAATGTGATTTAACTAAGTATAAATTTAATTTTTTTTTTTTTTTTGCTTTTGGTCACACCTGGCGACGCTCAGGGGGGTTACTCCTGGCTCTGCACTCAGGAATTACTCCCTGGCGGTGCTCAGGGGACCATATGAGATGCCGGGATCGAACCCAGGCCGGCACAGGCTGGCCGGTGCAAGGCAAACGCCCTACAGCCTGGGCTATCGCTCAGCCCCAAAATTTTTTTTTTTTTTTATTTTGTTTTTTGTCATTACCGATGCTCAGGGGCTCCTGACTCTGCACTCAGGAATCACTCTTGGCGGCGCCGGGGACCATATGGGATGCCGGGATCGAACCCAGGCGGGATGAGCGCCGCTGCAAGCGCAACGCCCTACCCGCTGGGCTATCATATCTAGTAACCCACTCCTTTAAGAATTTAAGAATTTGGGGCGGAGTTATAGCCCAGCGGGTGGGCGTTTGCTTGCACGCCGCCCGCCTATGCCGGCCTGGGTCTGATCCCCGGTATCCCATATGGTCCCCCCCCGAGCACCGCCAGGAGTGATTCCTGAGTGCAGAGCCAGGAGTAACCCCTGAGCATTGCCGGGTGGCCCCAAAAAGAAAAAAAAATTAGATTTTAAGAATTTGAGGGGGCCGATAGCCCAGCCGGTAGGGCTTTTGCCTTGCACGTGGCTAGTCTATGCCGCCTGGGTTCATCCCCGGCATCCATATAGTCCCCTGAGCGCCAGAGTAATTCCTGAGTGTAGAGCTACTTCTAGTGTCACCAGGTGTGACCCCCAAAAAAAATTCCTACCCAAATTCTTTTTTTTTTTGCTTTTGGGTCACACCTGGTGACACTCAGGGTTACCTCCTCCTGCACTCAGGAACTACTCCTGGGTGCTCAGGGGACTATATGGGATGCCGGGATCAAACTGGGCTGGCATGGGCCGACTGTTTTCGGCGTGCAAACGCCCTACCCACTGGGCTATCACTCCAGCCCGGTTTGATTAAGAATTTAACCAAATTCTTAAAACTCGCCAAGCTGCTCCTCCGAGCCAGTGTAGGCTGACACCAAAGGCGTAGTAGATGATTTTCAAGATCCTCTTGCTTTTCAGAACACACCAGACAAGCTCTGCCTGACAGAGGAAAAAGAGGCAAAATGCTGCTATGAAGATAGGCTGGGGTGGGCAGGGTGCAAGGCAAACGCCCTCCCCACTGGACTATCACTCCAGCCCCACTTTCTAGTTTAACATTTCCCCCCGGTCTAAAAATGGGGACTGAGCAACAGCCCAGAGGGGAGGGCATTTGCGCCGCACATGACTGACCTGAGTTTGACCCCCGGCATCCTATATAGTCCCCTGAGCATCACCAGGAGTAACTTCAGCACAGAGCCAGGAGTAAGCCCCTGAGCATTTCCAGGAGTGACCCCCAAAAAAAACACAAAAACCTCTCAAAATGGGTTGAGATTGTGGGTGTGACCTGGAGCCATACCCCAGCTTTCTAGTCACTCTAAGAGTGCTCAGGGGCACATGCTCTTCCGGGTGGAGCCCGGGCCGGCTGTTAAAGCAAGTGTCTCTGGTTCCACTGTTTTGGGACTGGATGGGGACCGAGCTGTCACTCTTGTCCTCTAGCACCTGGAGCTCTCTCGCCACTTTACACCCACGTCTCTAGCTGCGCCTCCCAGGGTCCCAGAGAGGCAGAGGCCAAGAGTCCCGGGGCGGGAGGTAGATCAGGCCTGGAGCACCCACAGGTGTGACAGGACTTATTCCTAATTCCTCGGGGGCCTATGCTTGCACGCAGGGAGGCAAGAACGGCCGGACCCTCTGGGAGCTGTTCTGTTGGTGATGGCGCCCCGTTCTTCCCAGAGGCCAGAGATGCGCAGGACAGGCAGGACGCCTGGGCCCGGGAAGGGCGCGAGGTAAAGGCCCAGTGGGCGTGGGGGCAAAATTCAGGGTCAGCCGCAGCTCCTGGGGCACCACCGAGCGGCACCATTATGGACGCCCCAGCGGCGCACTTGAACTTGGTCCAAAATGGAACAGAAGGTGTTCTCAGCCAGCGCGGACAGACAATGGGGATGTCCCGTGACCTTCAGCCTCAGAAGCGAGCGACACTTTGTTAGTTTGTTCCTAACAAGACTCCATGAGACACCCCTGGCTAGGGCCCAGGTGGCTCCAGGCTCAAGCTTTCACGCCCAGGGCGGGCGGAGCGGCAAGCGGAGGGCCTTTGCCCCTGCAAGACGCCAACCTGGCGCTCCATCCGGCATCCCATATGGTCCCCTGAGCACCGCCAGGAGAATTCCTGGGCCAGAGTCAGGAGGACCCTGAGCACGTGTACAACCCTAAAAAGAACAACAAAACATTGTTCCACGCCCTTTGGCACCAGGCCCCAATCCTAAGAGAAGCTGTATCTTTTCTAGTTTCTGGAGGCTACGCCCAGGTCCGGGGCACCACGGGATGCTGAGGATCAAATCTAGGCTAGCTGCGCTGCCAGGCGAGCCCTCCTGGCTGTCCTGTGCTGGGGCTCTTGACCTGACATGTGACCTAGAGTTGGGGACATTCAGACGGAAAGTCTGTTGTGGTCTTGCTGACGCAGCACAATCGACCCAAGACTCACTGCCAACACCGGCAGCACTCACTGCCACCGAGAGGCTGCAAGTGGGCACTGCCTGCTCTTGCCTGGCCCGGCTTCTCCGAAGCTGTTCTGGCGATCGGCTGTTCTGGTCTCCCCGGGGCTAGGCCAGGTGGAGAGAAAGTGCGCGCTCCCATCCTGAGCCACCACCCCGGGCCGCACTGGCTGCGAGAGGCGGTTAGACTCACACACAGCACGAGCAGAGTGGAGGCAGCCAGGCAGCTGGGTGACCACTGGACCGCGAGTCACCTAGCAGCGGCTGGGGAGGGCTAGGAGGGACAGGCCGGTGCAGCGGCAGGCAGCTCAGGACTCACCGCCCGCTGTCTCGCCAGCCTCCTCCTCTCCGAACTTCACTGCTCTTAGTCTCCTCATGTCCGAGCGCACACGTCCCTACCCACCCCAGAGAGTAAATCCACTCCCGCCACGCACCCCACAGAGCCTACGCCCGTCTAGAAGGGGCAGTGTCCCCCGCCTCCAGCACTGGAGGGGGTGGGCAGTCAGAATGGACAGCCGCAGATGAAGGCAGACGAGGAATGAAACGGGCCGCCGGGCATAGGTCACTTTCATATTGGCAGGCGACGGGGACAGCTCAGGCTGAGCGGAGGCCCGTGCCGTGGCCAGTCCTTCCACACCAGTCAGGGCTACTTGGAGCGAGTGCCCACGCGACCGGCCAGGCCTGGCTTCCCAGCAGTAAGTTACAGGAGGGAGAAGTCCGCAACTGCTCGCGGCCTGCCCCAGCTAGGGGCCCAACGTGCCACAGTGCTTTTTACTTCCTGAGTTCCAGAACCTTCTCTTTGGGAGGGCATGACTTGTGTGAAGCTGTGAGCCAGCGCCCGAAGGCTGAACCACGGTGAGGCCTGTTCCCCGACGGATCCTTCTGCTGGGACACAGCACGGGCTGACCAGCTGGGGACGGCAGAAAGTCACTGGCCCGTGGCCGCAGCCTCGCCAGCGCCCTGTAAGTATTAGTGCAACGCGTGGGCAGATGGTTGCAGCTCCAGCCTTGAGATGGACGAGCCGGCACAGCACCCACCAGGACGGAGTCGAGGCAGTTCTCTTGACCTGCTGAGCTGTCAGCGTGCAGGTCCTACGGTCCAGACTGCGCGCTCGGGCTAGGGGTGGGGTGGGGTAGAGCCAGCCTCCCACTCGCTACGCTCCCTGGGCGGCCTAAACCACAGAGTCCTGCAAGGCTCTGCAGCTCCGCTGGACAGCTTGGACGGCAGGGAGACAGCCGGCCCCGGCTCGCGCTGGCTCAGAACTTCGCCTGGACTCCAACCACGCTCCCCCACCTGCTTCACCCAACAGGACCCCCAGCGGTCAACAGCAGGAGGTTTGCACGGCTAACTTAGCCTTTACTTTTTTTAAAAAGGGCTGAGAGGGGCCAGAAAGCCGACAGCACAGCGGGGAGGGCATTTGCTTTGCACACGGCCGACCCGGGTTCCATCCCAAAGCATCCCATATGAGTCCCCGAGATCGCCAGGAGTAATTCTGAGTGCAGAGCCAGGAAGTAACCCTGGCATCGCCAAAGGGCTGACTCCAAAAAAAGTGTTGGAGCAACGGTTTGTGCAAAGCATTTTTTTTGACCAGTGGATCCTGGACCCCCGACGTGTTTCCCCAGCCCCAGCCCCACCAGGGAGGATCCCTGAGCATCTCGTGAGCGGGCCCCCACGGAAAAAGCCCAGGAGGTCTGAGAGCTCGCCGGAGCACAAGCCCCAGCACCGGACCGAAAGGGGCCGCCGGGTGCTACTAGCCCCTCAGGAGCCTCCCTGGGCAGGGGCCGGGCCTCCGCCGCTTGCGCGACTGACCACGGGAGATAGTCCGGCCAGGGGGCAGCAGGGGGCCCAGTCGCCAGTCAAGAGAGCCTCGGGCACCCTTGGGTCCGCCCGCGGCCTCCAGCCAGCAGGCAGCCCTTGGGGCAGGGGGCAGGCGGATGGCCACGTGTAGCTGTTGAGGGGGCTGAGCCGCCACCACAAAGAGGTCCAGGGAGGCGCGACACCCAGGCCGCTTGCTCCAGCCCCTGGGGGGTCCAAGTGGGCACCCGCTGTAAGGGCTCAGCGCATTTTTGCAGGCAGGGACTCCACGAGCTCCTCAAAAAGCCCCCGGCCCGGCTCCCCCAGGGGGTGGGGTGAAAGGCAGAAATAGGGGTGGCGAAGGGCGCGCGGGCAGGGAACGCCAGGCGGGCTGGCAGGTGCGGCCGGGTGTTGCGGTGAAGGGCGCGACAGTCAGCTGGCGGGCGCGGGGCCCGAGGCTGCAGGGGCAGTCGAGGGGCACTGGGGCCGCCGGGCTCCAGGAAGGGGGCACGTGGATGGCCCCAGGGGCCGTAGCGGCACGTCCTCCGCCTCAAAGCCAGCTCCAGAGAGAAAACCCGGCTCCTGGCGCTCCACCTGGAGCTGCAGCACATGACGCGAGCGCACGGCCACCTGGCGGGAGCCCAGGCTCAGCTCGACACCGCGCCTCCTGCACCTTAGCCAGCCTCACGAAGCCCTCGTTCTCCGCCACCAGCGAAGAGGCAGTGCAGGTGCAGCCAAAGCGAGGGGGCCAGGAGCTCCCCAGCGCAGCTTGGGAACCACGCATGTGGGCCGGGAGGATGTAGTAGAGCGGAACGTCCCGCCGTCAATCCGAGAGGCCCCTGACAGCGACGTAGAGCAGGTCGGCCCAGGCCTCCCGGGCCTAGCCGCCCGAAGGAGGGCGGCAGATGGGGCGCAGGGCCTGTTCCAGGAAGTTCAGTGAGGGCGGCCCAGCCTGCAGAGCCGCAGTGTGGCGACTGGCGACCCACGGCTCACCTTGGCCAGCATCTGCAGATTTGCCAGCGGAGGGACCTCATCCCCACCTGGCCTGGACACCACACTCCTTCCGCAGCGCCCCCTATCAGCGCCTCCCCAACTACAGTGTAGCTCCTGAGGTCCATGAAATGGGGAGCCAGGGTGGGTCGGAAACGGTACAACTGCGGCCAGCCTGGTCAACACCGGCAGCACCATGGCTACGCGGGCCAGGCAGAGAGCCACTAGGTAGAGGCCTGGAAGCAGAGAGGGTGATTTAGACGCCGGCGCGGGGCTCCCTCCAGGGCTGGCCCTCTGCCCAGGTCAGCCAGGAAGAAGTCAAGGTGAGCTGGAGGCTCGGGCTGGCCCCGCTGTCCTCCTCCGGCCTCGATTGCTAGAGCGGACACAGGAGCTGTAGGCGGCCAGGAAAGCTGTGGGCTCATCCAGGGGCTGGGGAAGGAGGCCGCCACTGCTGGAGCCGGAGAAGAAGCGAGGAAGCCTCGCCGATGGCCCGGCCCAGCGCAGTTCCCGGGAGGAGGAGGGCGTGCAAGTAGAAAAAAAACTTGGTAAGGCGACGCCGCAGGAGCCGGTGGCTGGGCGCCAGGCCCGGAGAAACAGGTGCGTCTGGGCGGTGAACAGGGCTCGCCGAAGCGCCCCAGGGCCAACGCATGCAGTGTGGGGCCAGCTGCGTCGTGCCCAGCAGCCGGACCAGCGGCTCTCAAAGAGAGCAGGCGGCTTCCCGAGGCCGCGAGGTCCAGCCCAACAGCCACAAGAGCTGGAAAGGCCTGGGCCTGCAGGAAGTAGCTGACAGAGGAGTCCAGGAGCCGGAGGATCGAGGTCCTGCAGCTGGTGGGCCTCGTCGGGAAGGGGCGCCAGCGCCGCAAAGGGCCACTCGCCCTCCGCTGCCGCCGTAGCTAGGGGGCCTGGGGCAGAAGACGGCCTTTGCTGGCCTCTGCTAGGGACCAGTTCAAGGCCATCCTGGGTGGGAGGGTCCACCGCCGGAGAAAGGGCCCTCAGGCCGTCTGGCCCGGATGGCCAGAGCATTGCGCCCAGGGCAAGTGCTTAGGAGCAGGCTGGACTGGCTGCACGGGTGTCCTGGCCCAGGAGGCCGCGCAGCTGCCCTAAGCAGCCCCAGCGCCTGGCTGGGGGTCTCCACAGCTCCGCAGGCGCTGCACGTACGTGGCCTGCGGAGGGACGCTGCCTTGACGAGGGCCGAAGCCCTCCCCTAGCTCCTGACCCAAGGCCAGGCCGAGCAAAAGGGCAGGAGCCGGCGCGAGGCTCCGGGAGGTGGGGGCCCAGCGCGCCTCCCGGCCACCCAACTGCGGTGGCCGCCAGCAGGAGGAGCGCCGCAGCGGCGAGGGCCGCGGGGCTAAAGGACGAGCGTGTCCAGCAGACAGGTGGCCGCCGCCTCTGCGGCAGGGGAGCCTCAGGCCACAGCTCGGCGGGTACTCCAGGCTCAGGGCCAGCAAGGAAACCTCGCGGAGGGCACGGGACAAGTGACCACTCGGGGGGCCAGTAGGTGAGCGTCAATGCAAGGGCGTGGGCACGGCGCGGGTTGGCTGTGGACGCGGAGACGGGCACCGTGCGGGGCTTACGCGTTGGCCTGGCTCGCTCAGCCCTGTCGTCCCTCAGGTCGCCCAGCAGGTCACGACCCCAGATCCTCACCCTCATGGTCCCCCTGGAAAGCGGCGGGCTGGCCCGGAAGGCGCCTTGGCGCTGGGCCCATTCCCGGCTCCGGGGCCCCATGGACGCAGCCGCAGGTCCCGCACGCCGCCGCCAGAGGCCCGAGCCCCTGCAGAGCGCCCTCGCGGGCTCTCCGGACCCCACGCACCAGGTGGCGGGGACCCCGCGCTCGATTCCCGGAAGAAAACCCGAGGTCTCGGAGGTGACGCCGGTCGGGCCGCCGGCGCGGGGGGTGCGTGACAGCGTCGCTAGGCGCCCGCCCGCGGCCGCCACCGAAATACGAGCGCCGCCCCCGGCTCCCCGGCGCCCCGGTAACTGAAGGCCGGCTCGGCTGCTCCGCGCCTGACTCAGCCGCCGCGGGCGGGACACAGCCTGGCTCTTCCGGGCGGGCGGCGCTGGGGGCGGGCCGTAACGGGAGGGGCGGGCCACTGGGGCGGGTCTCCTGTGGGCGGGGCCTGAGGGGCGGGCTCCTCTGGAAGGGCCGGAGCTCCACGGGGCGGCCTCTCCCCGCCCGGCAGGGTGCCGGCTCCGCCCGTGTCGCTGGACTGAGTAACTGGCCCCTGCTGCCAGCCTTTGCCGAAACCGCCGCAGGCCCAGGCATGGGCGAGGGGCTGGGTGGGTCCCAGTTGCCGGATCCCTGGGTCCCCACCCCCGATCGTGCGCTCGAGCTGATGGCCCTGGGGCCCAGCTGCGGCTCCCCCGCTCCTAGCCCGGGCCCCGCACCGGTGTCCCGCCCTCGGGACAGCGTTGGGTAGCCCAGTGCTTGCAGGTAGACGCGGCGGAGGCAAGTGGTCCCAGGGCGCCCGCAGGAAGAGATGCGCCGCGGCCCCAGGCTGGAACCGGTCAGGCGGGGGCGCCGCGGGCTTGGCGGGCTTGTCCCACGCGGCCCGGCCCTACCCGCTGGGCTTGGGCGCGGAGCCGGCGCCTGGTCGCGCCAGGACGCGAAGCGGACCTTGCCGCAGAACTGCGCCGCAACGGGGCGGGTCGGGGGCCGGCGGGCCCGGAGGTACGCGTGGGCGGCCGGGACGCGCTCTGAAAACAACGGTCGGACGAGGGCGACGTGCGCCCTGGAAGCACCCACATGGGACACCAGGGCGAGACTTCCAGGCTGGACGCGGGGCCCGGGGTTCAGCAGGAAGCTGTGGTTGCTCCAGTGACCGAGAACAGACCCGGGGCGCTGGTACCCCACAGCCGGCCCGTGACTAGGCCTCGGGGCTCTACATTCAGCTCGCTTTGAAGATGAAACAGTCGGGAGCCCACACGTGCACTCTCTGCCAACGCCTCTCTCCCCCCTCCGGCTCCTCCCGGTGGTGGGACGGCGCGGGCAGGCGCGCAGGCGCTGCAGAAGCGTCCTAGGGCGCCCGGTTTCAGGGGGCACGACACGGATCCGCGGCTGACGCGGAGGACGGTCCCCAGCCGGAAGGCCCGGTCCGGCTGTGGGGTGCCCTGGCTCCACTGCTGATCTCCAAAGGCGCCAGCCCCCAAAACCATTTCCCTCTAGCTGCCTCAGTTTCCCCCAGTAAATGGAGCGATGACTTCTGCCGGTGTTTGGTTAAGGGTGCGGCAGCCCGATTAATTAACCCTCAGATGAAAGAGGGCGCAGGGCTGAGAGCAGCCAGGAAGGGCAGCCAGGGGAAGGGGTCTGCTCGTTTCCCGTCCGAGCCCAAGTCTGATAACCGCACACCACAGCCCCCTCCCGCTCACAGTATAAACCCCTTTTGCGCGAGCTTCAAAGGCGAAGGAAATCCGACGCCAAAGCCGCTGGCCCCCTACTCAGCCTCTGCAGGCAACTCGGGGCGCCGGGTCTAGACAGATTAGAACCCGACTTGGACTTTGCTTCTAGGAGTACTGCTCCCAGCTGCTCGCCGGACCTGGCCAGGGCTCACCCGAGGCCTTGCGAGGGGCTGTAGTCACTGTGGAAGTCCGCCTGGAGCTCAAGGCAAGAGCCCATCTTTGCCACCAGCTCTCTCCCAAGGCACCTGGGTCTCTTTTTGCTGACCCGCCAGAGCTCAGCCTCGAAGTAGATCCCTGGATCTGGGCACCGTAGCCTGACCCTCACCACATCTACTGGAGCTTAGCAGGCAAAGAAGGCCTTGGAGTCCTGAGGGGGTTCTGAGCTAGCCTCCGCTCCATGCCAACGGGCAGTGAGGGAGCGGAAATCCAGAGGCCAGTGAGGTGCCTGAGCTGGGGAGGCCTGCTGGGCAAAGTGCCCGCTTCTTTGGAGCTGACTGCATTGTTCTCAAAGCCAGAGTGGATTTGGGGTCTCTAAAGGGTATCCAGGGGACCCCAGGGGAGCACTCCCAGGGACACTTGGACAACTGGGTCAGGTCTCATGAGAGGGAGGGGACGTTTAGGCCCTGTGGTGTTTGGGGCTCGCCAGGGTTCACCCCACACCCAGCTGTGCTGGGGTCCATAGAGCCCTCCTCCCGAACAGCTTAGTCTTGCTTGCTCCGGCGCCTGACTCAGCCAGGTAGAGCAGAGAGGGTGGACATGGGACAGCCCTGAGCCGTGCCCTGCCTGACTCGGCCGGGGCGGATGTTCTGAGCCGCGCCCCATGCCCCACCCGGTGGCCGCGGGGCGGATAGCCCCTGAGCCAGGCTCGGTTCTGCAGCAGGTGGGTGCTCAGCACCTGAGCAGGAGGGCCCAGATGGTCGCGGGCCGCCTCTTTGTCAACCCCAAAGGCTTCCGCCATTACGGCAGCCCCCGCTTCCCCTAGACACCCCCGAGTGGCTGGCGCCAGAGGTCAGCTTATAGCCGGTACCACCCCAATTCGGGTCTTCGCTTCTACCGCCCACGGAGGCTTTGCCCCCGTTTTTAAATCTTTCTGCCATAAACACCATGATTAATCGAGTTGCTCAACAACACAATATTTGTTCAGGCACTAAATGTCCCAACACCAGGCGCTTCCTTACCCACACTCCGCATTCCCACCTCCATCCCAGCCTGTCCCCTTTACAGGCAGTTTTATTTCATAACAAAATAACAGAAAGTAAATGGAACAATCGAATCTAGGGTTAAAAGAGTCAAGTGATCACTATTCTGCCTCATGTGGTTAAGTCGTGCCGGCCTGAGATTGCTTGTGCCTGGGCCGGAAAGCCCTGGCCATTGAGCATCAAAAGTCTGGGGCGGTTGGGGCTCAACGGTGCCTGGTGGGCGCTTCTTGTCGCAACTCTCTCATCGATTTAATTGCGACTCTTGGCTGACAATACAATACTGCAATTTTGAGGCGTTGCAGCCACGCCGAGGTAGCTCCTGGCATCATGAAGCCAGTCCTCAGTGGCTAATCATATCCCCCCACCGCCCTTCCTGGAGTTTCCTCGCACACTGCCCAGTCCCAGCCGGCTCCGCCCATGGCCCCCTGGTCCAGTCCCCGCCTGATCTGCTTCTGAGGGCTTCCCTAAGGCCTAACTGATTTCAGAGCAAGCACCCCAGCTCTCGGGCATGCAGATGGCATGCGCTCTGTCAATATTTGCAGTGCCACTGGCCTTGGGGAGCAATTTCTCACTCTGCGCCGTGCGAGTAGAGGTCGGCGCCTGCCCCTCACCAGCAGCCTGAAGTTTAGCATAGCCCACCCCAGCACGCCGTCTGCTGCCCTGGGCCAGAAGGGACTCCAAATTTTAAATGCTTCCTTCCAGCCTGTCTCCATGAGATTTTTCTTTTTTTTTCTTTGGGCTCACACCCGGAGGTGCTCAGGGCTACTCCCGGCTCTGCACTCAGAATCAGGCTTCCTGACGTGCTCAGGATCACCCCACCTTATGGGATGCTGTGGATCAAACCCAGGCTGGCTGCGTGCAAAGCAAACTCCTAATCCTATCTGGCCCCTCCGGCTTATAATTTTTGCTTAATAGTGGAATGTACTGGGTGCTCTTAGGGCTTCTGTGCTCGGCTTTTACTCCCGGCGGTGTGGTGCTGGGAACCAAACCTTGGGTCACTGCAGGCAAAAAGCCCAAAAAGTAGAGGCACAGAGCAGCACCCAGTCCGCCCTCTGTCTCAAAGACACTCGCTGTGATCCTGTGGCACTCCAGGTGCTACCCTGAAATTACACCATAGCTTCCGCTCCACACTGAGAGATGCAAGAAGAGACCTACGGAGGCGAAAAAAAGAGGCAAAAGCTTGCTTTTCCTTTTTTCAGCTTTCAGGGCCAAGCACCTAACAGTGCTCAGCTCACTCCCGTGATGCCAGGGTATGACGCCAAGGCCAGAACACACAGCCATGCATACCATGCGCCTGGGCGGGTACAAGATGTTGGGGCATTGGCGGCAAGCTCCTCCTACCTGCTGTCCTTGGCTCCAAGTCACCTGTCCCAAGAACACCTGCCCCTGGCTCCAGCAGCCTCCTACATCCCTATGGCTGCCTGAGTCCTGCTGGGAGTGTAGTCCTGGAGTTATTACGTAGAGCCAGAGCCACTGTAAATTCCAAAACCAAACAGTCTCTTTGTAGATAAGAAAGAAAAAAAAGCAAGAGAGACGGGAGGCTGGTCAATAAAGCCTGGGTGAGGTAAAGTGCTTGGCTTTCGACTGCATGGCCGCCTCCTCGGCTTCTCGGTCCTGGAGCCCACTCCCTGCAGCCCATGGTCCCCTTGAGCACTCAAGCAGCGAGTACCTCCTGGAGCGCAGAGCCAGGAGAAACCCCATACCAGGTGTGGAATTCCAAAAAGAAAGAAGCATGCACTGTTCACGAGCCGAAGCCTAAATGCCGGAAAACAGTTTTGCTGTTTTGGGCCACAGTTGCCAGCGCTGAGCACTTACTCCGACTGCCCAGGATGCGCTAGCGTGCGGCTCAGGAGCTGTGAGAGGGCGAGTGACTCCGCACCTCCTGGATTTTCAGCACAGCCCACCCCAACAAGGAACATTTTTTGGCCTTTGCTACCAAGCAGTCCACAGGGGCTGTTATTCCGTCTCGCCCAGGGATCACCCCGGCGCCAGACCGAGCCGTCATGCAAGGTAAGCGCCTCCACCGTGCGATTCTCTCCGCCCCACTCCCTTGGGGCAATTTCAGTCAACACTGATAAAAATCAGCAGATTTCATGTACAAACTTGATTTCCTTGCCTTTCTTATGATGGTGACAGTCGGCTTTGCCTCTGCCAGAGATTGGCCATACGCCAATGGGGTGGGTCATGGTGTGTGAGAGCTCTCTCGTGGAAGACCTTCGCAGGTGACACCCTTCCAAAAATGCCCGACGCAGTGCTCACGCAGTGTGGGCTCAGTCGTGGGGAAGTGCGCGAGCCTGTACTTCTCCTCCTAGGTATTTTTTTCTCCCCATTGTCTTCCGGGTGTGAGCTCATTCCTTTTTTTAAGCAGTTCACAGCGCAAAGGGGGACAGAAATCCTGCAGGGACAGCTGCGAATCGTGCAGCAAGGCAGAACTCCCCGCTGGAAAGGGCAGAAAGGCAAAAAGGCCGCATGCGTCGCAGGTCCTCGCTACATCACGGTAAAAAAGGACCTCCCATAAGAGGTAGGGTGAGCAAGTAATAAAGGAAAGGCAGCCGGAAAACCCAAAGCAAGCCCCCGGTGTGATTTGAGGTCACGCCCCCTCCTCTTTAGCTAGCCCCGTGGAAGCAGAGCCTCTCTGAGGCGCCTCTGCAGCCCTCAGCGGTCCCCCCTCTAATACGCGTCACACACAATAGCTGATGCCGTGTTTTTCCTACTAGCTTCCGTGCCTTTTGCCCCAATTCCTTCTTTGACTTTCGAAACCTCATGAGAGCCTCGTTATCACACCTCCACTCTCCTCCAGTCCCAGCATCGAACGCGGTGAGAGCCGATGCGGCCAGCACTCTGAAATTCCTGGTCTGAATTTTGTGCCAGTGGAGAGGAAGAGGGCGGAAGTCCCGCCCCTCCCGGTCGCAGGAGACGCCTGGCGGGACAGGCTGTCCTGCAGGGCCAATGGACGCACAGAGCAGAGGAGTGGCGGGAGGCCGGGGCTCAGGTTGGCTGCCAAGAGTGGGCTGAGGCATCCCTAGGAGGCTGCCATGTGTTTGAACGCCTCTTCCTTCCCGCATTTTCAACACCTAATCTGGCTGTTTCGGTTTCAGGTGAGTTTTAGTGATACCGTAAGCCTTTGATTCGGTGGCCTTATAGAGCCCAATGTCCTTCCTCCAGGAAGCCCCCTGTACTTGTTCCCTGGACACCCTGCAGGGCGCCGCGGCTGGGGCTCTGATGGGGCGTCCATTCCCGCCCACCGTTGGTCTCTCGCTGCTTCCGCCCGCCAACGAATCACTTTGGACTGAACCACGCTTTGCCTTATTCCTGGCCTTGCGGGATGGGGGGGCCCGGTTCAACCAGTGCGCCGCGCCTGCCTGTCCTGCCTGACGGCTTCGCGCTCCTCTGGCGCCCCGGGCGCGTGCCAAATGCGGGCCGGGCCGGGCGAGTTTCATTTTCACAATACCATTGACGTGCGGCGCCGCGGCACGTTGCCTCGCCTGCCGCTCCGCCGAAACCCTGTTGGCCGACGCTGGCACGCCCTGGAAGCCGGGAGGGTCCCCGTGGCGTGCGGTCCGGGCGGGGTGGGCCCTGGCGCTCCGCCCCCCGCCCCCGCCCGGCCGCCAACACCCCGCCTGCGCCCAGGCTGCCGCGAGGCCACCCCACCCTCAGCGGCAACAAAAACCGGCCCGACAGGTAAACAAACAGGTGGGTTGTCACCCCGGTTGGCTTCTCAACGCACGTGCGCCGTCGCCTCCTTGTAAGCCAATTCCAGTCGCAATTAGGCTCACTGATCACCCCCACCCCGCCCCAGCCACCGAATTACGCACCGCCGCGAGTTTCACAGCGGAACCCGCCGGGCCGCAGTCGACTTAAGACTTCCTTGAGCGCCGCGGATTCAGTCGCGCCCGGGGAGCTGACCGGCCGCTCGCCCGCCGCGGGAGCACCTTCGGCCGCCCGGACCTCGCCGCGCCAGCCCCGCCGTGCCGGGGGAAGCGCGCGAGCCGTCCGGGGCCGCGAGAGCCGCGAGATTTGCAGATCGCGGAGCGGCTCCGAGTTGACTGCCCCGCCAGGCTCCCTGCCCAGCCTGGACCGGGGACGGGCGCCTTTAATTTTCTGTGGATGAGAGCGGGCTGCTCGGCGGCCAAAGCGACTTCCAAGTCGCCCCAGCGTTCTTGCGAAGAAGCCGCGTGTCCACGTGCAAGTGGAACCGGGAGCCAGCCCTGACGAGTGAGCACGCGAGATTACGTGCCAGGTGAGAGCCCCTGGCCCGATTCCTGACGGCAGCGCGGCGGTGCGGGGCCGCGCGGGCGGATTGATCCGGGCGGTTCTACGACTAAAGTGGGGAAGTGAAGGAAGCGGGTGGGGTAGGTGGGGGCCGGCAATCTTCCAGAGGTCCAGCTCCCTGGGCCGCGCCTCACGGAGGTCCCCCCGTACCAAAAAGTCACCGCTCCGGCTGAATTCCTCACCAGCCGGTAAACCAGACAGCCGTAGACTCTTTGCGGAAGTGAGATAGGCGGAGCGGGTGCGCCGCGGGCTGTGTAAGTGCAGAGAGCTCAGCCTTGCCAGACTTCCGGCGGCAGCGCGCAAGCGCGGGTCTGAAGTGCGGAAGCAGCCAAACATTCACTCAAGTAAGTCTTTCATTACTACGGCCTCGCCCCAGAAGGCCGAAGGGGCCGGCCCTGGCCTCCAGTGCCTACGCAGAGACCCCGTGGCAAAGTTCCCTCGTCAGGTGCACCCCCACCCCAGCGGTCCAGGCTCCCGCATTCGGTCTCATCGCTCGGAGCAAGCCTGACAAAGTGCTGAGCTGCTTTGAATGAGTGGCTGGTTTCTCAGGCTTGTGCTTCCGAGGCCTCGGCAAAGTTAGCAAGAGGCAAAGGCGCAAGTAACAATGCAAATAAAGAGCAGACAAACAAACAGTAGCTAGAGCTCTGAGCAAACTGGGGTCTCCTGAGAGTTTCTTGGGAACGCCTCCTGCGGCTGGTGGGTGTGCCCCTGCCCTTGAGGGGAGAGAGGTTGTGTAATTAACCAACCCACTTTGCCCTTGATCTGCAGGCACTGGCGCGCGCCGGCCCCAGTGGGAAAATGGGGATGCGCAGTGGTGGCCAGCCCTGGCCTCGTTTCCTCCTGGATCAGCTGTGGCGGAGGGCAGGTGTAGTGAGATAGATTCCAGAGGTCATCCCTCCTGGCCTCCTCAGAGGAGGGGACTGTGCCAGAAGTCTGGGATGGTCTCTATTGGGGAAATCGGCAGAGGCAGGAGCACATCTCATGGGGTGGTTTAGGCTCCAGCAGGGGGCTCGCGCCAGGGGTACCGCCCTCAAGGGTACCTGTACCTCTGCTCGCCTGCCTCCGCCTGGCTCCAGGGGTGCTGCTGCTGCCCTTGGGATCGTCTGATAACTGAACCGACACTGTGTGGCAAAGGCAGCCAGCCGGCCGCGAGGTGGTTCTGAGCTTACTTCATGCCTCTGGCGGGACTGACTAGCGCGACGTTACGGAGGGCAGAGAACCTCGCCGCAGCGTCCAAGCCTGAGGTCTCGGCCCCAGCTCTCCACAGTAGTGGGGCCGGTAAACACCCAGCCCAGGCCCCATCTGTATGGTTCCGTGAGTGCAGGTCTGTCTTGTGGGCTCGGGGGATTGAAGTGGGACTCTGGTAGTGGGCCAGGTGAGGCCTGTGGGTCGGGAAAGGAGAAGCAATGTCTCGGTCTGGCCTCTCAGGATGTGTTTCTTCTCCCACAGGCTCTGGAAATGAGAGGAATGTTCTGGGGGCCACGCTCGCGCCTCGGATGCTGGAGCGGTGGTGTTTGTGGTGGTTCGTCCCCTTGGCTGGGCCATTCCATCACCAGCCGAGCGCGGACCCCGGAGCCGACCGGGCATCGTTTCACCCCACTCAGCCCAGCGCACGTTGTGGCCATATCACTGACCCTGCTCTGTAGGGAGGGCAGGAGGACTTGTGACAGGAAGGCGTCTGAGGTGCGACCTTCCTGCCGGGTCTCTGGAGCCTCCAGCACAGCGGGGCTCCCTGAGGCTGTTCCCCAGCACGGGAAGTGCCTAAAGTACGCTGCTGGCGGCAGGGCGGGCAGGACCTGAGGCTCTCACCGGGCTCCCCAGTGTCCTTCCGTTCCTTGCGTGTCGCTGTGTCTGGGTGCAGGACAGTCCTGACCTTGGCATCTGGGGGCCCAGCTGAGGACCAAGGTGCTCCAGACCCCTGAAGGTCTGTAATTTCTGGAGTTTCCATCATTTCTGGAAACGAGGGAAAGAGAGTCTAGCCACCAGGCAGAGTCGGAAGCAGTATTCTAATTCCCACCCCCTTCGGGTCCTCTGCCTGCAGCCAGAGAGCTGGCCTCTGAGCTCTGCCCCTTGGGGATCACTGTCCCCCTCTGTCCAGCAGGCAGAGAGGCCGAGGAGGCCAGCTTTGGGCCCCTGAGGACTCAGGGCTCGGCCCTGGGATGCTGCATGCGCGCCTTGCCCAGCTGCTGCCCCCGCCCGGGCTGGCCCAGCGCCCACTGCACCAGATGGTCATCCCAGGAGCAGGTGTGGGCGCTGCACCCAGGCGCGGGCTGCTCTCCACCCGTCCACCCTGACGCTGGGGCAGCAGATTTTTGGTGGGGCTCCAGCACTTGGCGGCCCAGAGTCCATTAGCCCAAATTCCCAAGCAGGCTGAGAGACACTTCACGTCCATGTGGCCATGTGCACTGGGCACAGCTCTTCCTGTGCTGATAGGGTGGCATTGCCCACCTCTCTACCAACCACTGGCTCTGGCTTCCTTCTGGGCACTGCCAGCTGGCCTGGGTTGGAGGTGGCAGGGGGACTTGCCCTTCCTGACAGTTTCGGCGGCTGTCCCAAGCTCGGGGCTTCCATATGCCGCTGTGTTGCCCCCGCTGCGCCCAGTCCTTTCAGGTGAGTTTCCCATTACCATTCCACAGGGCACCAGGCAGATGGTACCCACATCTGCTTCCCTACTCCTCATCCCACACCCCCCCACCCGCAATTTAGAGGGCCCTTTCCCCTCAAGCATGTTATGAAGGAGACAAAGGCACCCCCAGCCCTCGGAGGGAAGAGAGAGGGCCTGGCTGGCATTTAGTCTTACTACTCCACAGCTGTGGCGGGCACTGAGCAGCCGCAGAGGCCACCGCCCCACCGGAAGCATCTAATTAGGGGACAAAGCAAGCCACAGAGTGGGGCTCCAACCAGTTCTGCTTCCTGCCGCCGTGGTGACACCTTAGGATAGAGCAGGCAGCCATGGGTGCTGCCTGTGCAGGCGGCGGCCACTCCCAGGTGTGGGCTGAGTGAGGTTGGCACCCCCGCCCATCCAGTCACAGCTACCCTTGCGCAGGGCGAGCTGGTCCCGCAAACTTGGGGCTCCTCGAACTCCGGCTCCGAACGTCCTTCTCTCACTTGCCGGCCTCCCTTGCCGCCCAGGAGGGTGGAATGAGGGCTCTGGCTTCGGCAATTCGTGGTCGGAAGACAGAAGAGGGAAGCAGGTGAACTGGGGCCCAGGGCCTCCAGGGTTCTGGAGCAGTGGAGGCTCGCCGCCGCGTGGGGCCCAGATAACTGCACAGAAGCCGCCTGCAGCTGGGCGCGGCAGGCCGGCTCGCAGAGTGGAGGCCTGGAGGGCGCGAGCTCAGGGATGGCTCAAGGCTGTGCGGCTCCCTCAGGGCTGGGTGACCTGGCACCGTGCTGGCTCAGAGGTTGTGCCAGGGCCAGCACTTGTGAATCAACCCCAGGAATGAGGCGGCTCATAACGTCCCGGTCAGATTGATTTTTTTGCGGCAGCAGAACGTTCTGGGGCGGCGGGCAGCGAGCATTCTTCTCCTGGCCACGAGCTTTGTTGTGTTTTGAGGGGGCGAGAATCGTGGCCTCTCCCGAAACTTCTGGGTGCTTTCACAGTCACCTTCCTCCCCTCAGCAGCTCTGTGCCTGCCTGGGGTTCCTCTGTCCTGACTGTGTGGGCTCCTCAGGCCACCCTGTTTCCCAGCTCGGCCATAGAGGCCTTGAGCACGGCCGTGAAGCCCCCAATCTGCTGAGGTTCCTCCTGTACAGGCCTGGGAGCTTTTCCTTCATCAGCCCCCTGGATTTTCCCTTTGAAGCTCAGGAGAATATTGCCCAAAAGCAACCTTGCCTTTTTGCAAAGAAATTTCAAACCGCATTGTTGCAACTTGGTTGCTGGCCCAGTCCTCCAGTTTTGTGGCTCTATGGCCCTGTGGTTCTGACCCTGTGGCTCTGTGGCTCTGTGCCCCAGTGGTTCTAGGGACCCTGTGGCTCTGTGGCCCCCTGTGGTTCTGTGACCCTGTGGCCTCGTGGCCCTGTGGTTCTGACCCTCCCTGTGGCTCTGTGGCCCTGTGGTTCTGTGGCCCTGTGGTCTCCTCGTGTCCCTGTGGCTCTGTGTCCTCTGTGGCTCTGTGTCCCCGGTGGCTCTATGTCCCTGTGGTTCCGTGTCCCGGTGGCTCTGTGTCCCTGTGTTTCTGTGGCCTCGTGGCTCTATGTCCCTGTGGTTCTGTGGTTCTGTGGTTCTGTGGCCCGGTGTGGGGCTCTGTGGCCCTGTGGTTCTCCGGTGGCCCTTGTGGTTCTGTGGCCCTGTGGTTCCGGTAGCCCTGTGGTTCTGTGTCCCTGTGGCTCTGTGGCCCTGTGGTTCCTGTGGCCCTGGGGCTCTTGGGCATGTCCCTGTGGATTCTGTGGTTCTGTGACTCTGTGGCCCTGGGTGGTTCCAGGCCCCAGGGCCCAGGCCCTGTGGTTCTGTGTGTGGCCCTGTGTCCTGTGGTCTGTGGGGCCCTGTGACTCTGTAGCCCTGTGTTCGGCCCTGTGGGCTCTCTGTGACTTCGTGTCCCAAGCTCTATGGCCCTAGTGGTTCAAAGTCTGCAGCTGGAAGCTCTGTTCCGCCCTCCTTCTTTATTTTCCTTGAGTCACTCAGCTCCAGCCTCTCTTGTCCTGTTAGTTTAGTATGAGGTGTCTTTCAGTACACCACTGGGGAGCGCCTGTGTGAAGGCTGCCAGGTATCGGCAGGCTAGAGGGTAAGGCCTGCAAATGCGTGTCTCAGCGCGTGGTCCTGCTATGGGGAAAGTTGCGTAATGCAAGCAGGCTGCCCAGTTGGTGAATCGTTAGCTTCATCCACCTGCTACCCCCTGACCTCCTGCTCCTGCCTTGGGCCATGCACAGCGCGTGAGGCAGTTCTCTCGTGGGTGCTCGCCCGCGCTCCTGACATCGTGCACCTAAGTGGAGCAAGGGGTAGTCCCTCTGTTTGAAGCTAAAGGAAGGCCAGCAGCCAAGTCTGCCAGAGGAGAGAGACCTGGTGGGCGCCAGGACCTTGCTGGGGCAAGGATGTGTCCCCCCGGCCCTGCGGAGAGTGACGGCCAAACCTGGACTCCATCGGACTGGCCTTAGGGGGAAACGGGCCAGGCAGGCTGGACCCTCCTCCCAGTTCCACTAGGACACAAGTTACCCAGAAGATGGCGCCCAGGGCCTGGCCATGGGGCAGGCGGGGGTGGGCTTCTCCCAGTGGGCAGGGTCTCTGCTCTGCCACATACCTGCAGAGGGAGGGACAGAGGCCCTGGCCTCGCCTAGTTCCTGCGGGAACCTCCTGACG